>JAJAGP010000167.1:10085-180085 GCA_025084515.1 Ancistrus triradiatus
TGAATTTAAAATAACTAACACTGGCTCTATAACACTAGGTAATACTTGTTTGAGTAGACGTGTAGGAATTGGATCTAACAAACATGTTGATGACTTAGACGAGCTGATCAGTGCGGATAGTTCAGTATTAGTAATTGGGGTAAAAGATTCTAATCTTGATTTACAGCTAATTGAACAGATGTCTTCACTAGTGCTGCATTGCTGCATCAATAAATAAATGACCAAGTATAAAATTTTGTCTCATTTGTTTCACTGGGTTCTCTTTATCTACTTTTAGGACTTGTGTGAAAATCTGACGATGTTTTAGGTCATATTTATGAAATCTAGAAACTTCTAAAGGGTTCACAAACGTTCTAGCACCACTGTAGATCACTGTTAATCCTTCTGAGAACGCCTCATTGACACAGGTCACATAAGACCTGTTTGTAAAACAACAAAGTTAAAAAACAGAGGTATCACAACAGGCTTGTTTTAGCTGATCCACTCAAACAGATTTATAACATCATTTTTAAAACCTGTTTTTAAGACTTCACAAGACTTACAGGATCCATGGGAACCCTGCCTTAAGGCATTTACTGCACCAGGAACTGATGTCGTTTATCTTAGCGAAGTAAAGTCATACTTCAGACCTCAGCCACATGCAGATACAAAGATACAACTGTAGTTTTTCCCCCTCATTTTAAGCCCTAATCAGCCTGCTGGTGCCATCTTTTCTCATTTTATTCTATTTAAACGTTCTTATGATCATAACATTCTTCTTTAAATAATCTACTTAACAATCTTTAACACATTTTGGGCTTGTGGTGGTATGGAGTCTACTGCAGGATTAGGGCTAAGTAACTCAATTTGGTCAGAGCCGTTTGGGTATTGAGTTTTGTTACCCAGTTTTATCCAGACTGGGTGTGTAAAAGGCAATACAGGATTATTGTTGACTGGTTTACACAGCCAGTGCATAGAAAAACAAACCCCATGTTGCTACTGACGACCAATTCCCTGTGCAGTATATAATTAGCGAAGCTTAAGCCCCGTCTGTTTCAGTGAACGATTTCTACACACACCCCCACATCATCCTCCATACATATACATAACACCATCAAACACAGTGCAGGCAGCATCTCTGATACAGGGACATCCTTTGTAAATATTTAACACCTAGCTTATTAAGTAGACCTTGCTAGTACCAGGATGGACCCCCTTTGCTTTAAAAACTGCTTTGTTTCTTTGCATTCAACAAGGTGCTGGACACATTCCTCAAGGATTTTGGTCCATATTGACATGATGGCGTCAAACAGTTTTTGCAGATTTGTCAGCTACGCATCCATGGTGTGACTCTCCTGTTCCACTACATCCCAAATGTGCTCCATTTGAATGAGATCTGGTGACTGTGGAGGCCGTTTGAGTACACGTTCAAGAGACAGTTTGAGATGATCAGAGCTTTGTGACCTGCTGGAAGTAGCCACCACAAGATGGTACACTGTTGTCACAGAAGGACGACACTCGTTTGGTATTAAGAGGCCGAACGGAACCAATAAAATCTCCCTCACACCATCACACCACCAGCAGCAGCCTGAACCGTTGCTACAAGACAGGATGGATCCATGCTTTCATGTCGTTTAGACCAGATTTCTGACCCTACTATCCGAATGTTGCAGCAGAAATCGAGACTCATCAGACAAGGCAACATTTTCCCAGTCTTCTACTGACCAATTTTGGTTTGCCCATGTGAGCACTTGGGGTAGTCTTCTGTTGCTGTAGCCCACCTGCTTCAAGGTTTGACGTTTTGTGCGTTCAGCTATTGCTGGGCGATATGACCTCAAAACAATTAATTAGCTATGCTTATTTATTTTATATTTCGACAATTGAATGTCTGGGCGGGGATATTAGGGGGGATAACAGGCTTTTATGTAGGCATGTAGCTTAGTCTACTGTCAGGAGTGTGTTTGTTTATTTATTAGAAATTCAACGAATACTCTGTTAAAAAAGATTTTTTTTTATGGCTGCTGGCTTGTGCCCGACTCTGCACTCTCAGCTTTAGCCTCTTTGACTTTGTTTGCTTTGTCAAACTCTGCATATTCAGCAGGGTGATGCTGTTTTAAACATCTTGTTAAATCCATTATTCTGATCATTTTCAGAGTTGATCCTCGCAGCTTATTTCCACCCTGTATGTAATCCAAAAAGCATGCTGTAAAAGTTTCCATGCCGGAGACATGGTTGTGTTCAAAACGAATAGCTAACCCCTTAGTGGTGTCCCTAGTCCATCATCAGTAATGCAGTACTAAGGGAGTCTATCTAGTTGACTAGCAAAGAAGCACTCAAAACACAGCCGAAACCTATAATGCTTCCTTCTCATCATGTCAGCAAACAAACCCTCAAGTGCCTGAAACTTTGAATTATGAACCTGAACTGAATTACAAATTTAAGTCAGTAAAAGTTCATGTACTTGACCGGAACAGAACCAGTTAAATGAGACCGCCTGAAGCCGATCAGACTAAAACTGGCTGAATCCATTTTTATATATGTATATAATGAAAACTTCAATTACTATAAGGTTTACTTCACCCCATAAAATTATACAAATCAGAATACTTTTCTTGTGATTTGAGTGGATAGAAGTGTGAGCCCATTTTATTTTTCAGTTCCGTCTGTGTGTGGGGTTTGATGGAGTTTGTCTGAGACTGTTAACACTGGTTGTTTTATGCATATTGTATCTGGGTTCTATGCGAAGAAGATGTTTAAGCACTTGCATTTAAACTTTGGCACAAACTCCTGTGTGGCTGCAATGCCCAGCCGTATCTCATGTTGTATCCAGAGGTCACTTGCTTTGTTTTCTAATTTCATGAAGCATTACCTGAGAATACACAGCTCTTTTCATGGCGGAACATTTACAGCATTTATCCAGAGCGACTTACAATTGATACAGTCTTACAATCCAAGCAATTGTGGGTTAAGGGCCTTGCTCAACCCAACTGTGGCAGCTTGGCAGAGGTGGGATTTGAACCCTGGACCTTTTGGTCCATAGTCTAGTACCTTAACCGTTAGGCTACCACAGTCCGGTAGTCCACAACATGTTTGTGCAAGTGTAGTGTAGAATGACTCCGGCAGCACTACGAAAGTCGCACTGTAATAAATTTAACTTAAATAAAAGCCAGCAATATTACAACAATAAAAATGAGCTCTTAATATTGATTCGTATGAGCTGCCTGTCTAAGAATAGAGAAGCTAGAGCTGATTGATTTATGCTGCTTAAACGGAATGTGAATCTATTTGAGTGTTATGTCCATATCATCTTACTGGATCATATTACAACCATGTAGGTCCTACCAATTTTAAGATATGGGACTGCAGTTGGTTATATGTTATGGTTATGTCATCCAATCCAATCGCAAACTGTTACACTGCATTTTAATACACAGCTTTTAGCAACATTAACACTTTAGAGACTAATAACAGTAAACAGACTTGACCGACCAGAGGAATCTGACACGGAGTGATGCATCATTGTGACTAGGTAGAATACATTTAGCGTGAAGAGAGTTAGGATAAGTCCTCCATAACACAAAATGCTGCATGGTTTTCTTTATATTCTGCTATATAAGAACTCAGACTGGTCTAACCCACACTAACCAAACTTGTACAAAAAAATTCTAAACACATCAGCCGAGTTAGAACAGTCTCTAGTCCAAACGTGAGCCAAGACTGAGCTGATTCTGCTCTAAAACTCCCACCACTGCTCGTGGATCTGCAGTGTTGATTGGCTGCTTACAGCCACAACACTCAGAGTTAAGACAGATTTCTATTGTATATTGATGGTTGTTAAATGGCACATACCTGTATCTTAACCCCCATCCAGATTGCATTTGTTTATTAGGGGGATATCTGTGATCGAAATTTTACACGTCGTCTTAGTAAATTCTTGCAGGATGAGCTAGAGACACACCAATCGACCAGAATCAGACGTTTTTTTTACTGTGATCGGCCAATCAGTGTCATAACCGATTCTGTGCCGGTCACTTTTTGCCACACGACAGTGGCACAAACACAGCTACACATGAAAAACACTGCTTTCACCAACATTAATTCACAACATAATTCTGCTTTAAACACAGTTTTAAACTGTGTGTTTGTTTATGAGACAGACCGGCGCTGACACACGTTCATGACGAATACATGTTATATTTCAGTTGTGCTTCAATGCTACTACCTAGTACACCTAATAGTCTGTTCCTATATAGCACAGTATGTGTGAGGGAGCAGTGAGTGGCATTTTGGTTACACTCATGTCTTCGGTGTTCCAGTTCTTTACAGTGAGTGCGTGCTGTTAGTAGTAAGCATGACAAAAGTAAGCAGCAGAGGAAAAACAATAAGACATTTCAAATGGCAACACCTCACTGAATATGTGGAATACGACAAAGCTACACAAGCAAGCAGCTGCTGCTATCTTTCTTTTTAATGGAAGAAGTTTCCATTAAAAGAAAAGTTGAAAATAATGTATCTGTATGCTGTCATTTATAATTATTGGACAAACACAAAAAATCGGAAATGGCCAAAATCAGAAACGACCAGTTTAAAAAATAGGTGGGAGGAAGAGCTGGGTGACCAAATTTCAGAGGATACATGGCAGAAAATTGCTCGGAGAGTACATTCGTCTTCAATTTGTCAGCGGCATTCTGTCATACAATTTAAGGTAGTACACCGACTTCATTGGAGTAAAGTAAGGTTGTCTAAAATCAAACCAAATTTGGACCCTACATGTGATAGATGTAAACAAGATCCCGCAAACTTACTGCACATGTTCTTTACATGTCCGAAGTTACACCAGTTCTGGAAATTTATATTTGATGCTCTTTCTAACATTTTGGAAATGCCAGTAGACTACTCTCCTTATGCGGCACTTTTCGGTGTCCTGGTGTCGGATGTCCGATTGGATAATCACAAGAGTACTATACTGGCTTTTTGTACTTTACTAGCTAGACGATTGATTTTGCTTAGGTGGAAAGACCCTCTTCCTCCTACATATTCTCAATGGATCACAGAGGTTATGCAGCATCTCAAACTAGAGAAGATAAGATACTCTCTTAAAGGGCCTATACAAACATTCTATGCAGTATGGCAACCCTTCATAACCTTTGTGGAACATATGAACACGTCGGGATGGTAACTTCTTAACGCCTTGCTTTTAATTACTTGCCGTATGCTCTAGTTGTATTGGAGCAGATGTTGATCTGTGCCGCACATATGGTTTTGTAAATAACTGTACCTATGTGTGCAGATTTGTATTATGTGTGTTTGTATTTATTATTGTAACGTATTTATTTGTTGCCATGTAGGTCCTGTGGTGTTTTATTCATCTCCCTCATGTAAAGCAAGCGAAGCCAGGCGGTAGTTTTATTTTATTTTTTGACTTACTTACTTATTTATTATTAATATTATTATATTTTATACAAATATTTTTTCCCCCACAGTCTGAGGGGTGGTTGTTGGGGTGGATGGGTGGGTCTAAGGGTGGTGGGGCTAAGGGATGGGGAGTGTATGGGTTTTTTTTTTCTTTGTGTATGTGTTTTTAGAAACTGTCAATAAAAAGACTTTGAATTTGATCATTGCAATATATTAGTGATCCAAATAACAATATATTATAATAATAATCCCCCTTGCAATAAATATAATGCAAAAGCCATCCCATTTCCAATATAATGAATGGATGGAACATTGACAGTTTGAAACGATAAATTCATCCACTTGCAATATAGTTTTGAATCCCAATTGCAATATTTAGATATAAATGTCACCCCCCCCCACTTGCATATATTTTTGAATCCCAATGCATATCTTTAATGATTGTAGTGATCCACTTGCAATATTTGCTTAATCCCAAGTGCTATATATTTAAAAAATTCAGGTAGTCGACATCCATCCCATTTGCAATAAATAATCTGGAGAAGCGTCCCTTTGAAACGGCAGAATCGGTGCTGAAGCCGGCCGTCGTTTGAACAGTCTGAGGCATGAAACTGAAAGCGTCCCTTGCGAACAGGGCACCGATCTCTGCTGATGAGCGGTAGCGGTGAACATCTGAGAGGCTGATAAAAACGAGGATGCGTACCTTCTAAAAGGCTGACTCCCGGGCGCCTGATGTGGCGGCCGCGCTTGAACACTCTGAGGCGATTAATCTGAGGAAGCATCCCTTTCGATCATGGCACAAATCGGTGCTGATCGCGCGGTCAGCGTTTGAAAACACTCGAGGCGATTAATCTAGGAATCATCCGTTTTGAACAGGACAGAGATCGGTTGCTGATGATGCGGTAAGAGGTGAAACAGTTGGAAGCGATAAAACTGAGATGCGTACCTTTTTGAAAAGCAGACTCGGCGATGAGCGCGTCAAGGGTTTAACACATTGTTGAGGGCGTCTTAAACTAGGAAGCTCCTTTCTTCAACAGATTGGCGCTGAACGCGGCAGCGCTTTACACACTGAGTGATTAACCTAAATGAAGCCTCCCGTTCGACCATGGGCAAGAGATCACACTGAGCGCGGCAGCGTTTGAACAGTCTGAATAAATTAACGTAAGAAAGCCTCCCTTTTGAACAAGGCGGAAATCGGCAACTGGAGCGCGGGTAGCGTTTGAACACTCTGATGCCGATGAACTGAAAAAGCGTCCCTTTCGAACAGGGCACAGATTGCCGCTGATGCGCGGCAGCGGTTGAACACTCTGAGGGATTCATCTGAGGAATCATCACTTTTGAACAAGACAGAGATCGGCGGCTGATAGCGGCAGCGGCTTTTACACACTGAGGCGGGGAAAAAAAAAAAATTTAACCTGAGGAAGCGTCCCCCTTTTCGAAAAGAGCAGACAATCGGCGCTGATGAGCGGCAGCGGTTTTTGAAACCACTCTGAGGCGGTAAATCTGAGGAATCATCCCTTTTGAACAAGACAGAGATCGCGCCTGATGCGGCAGCGCGTAAACACACGAGGCGATTAACCTGAGGAAGCGTCCCTTTCGAAAAGAGCAGACAACGTCGTTGATGCTCCGGCAGCGTTTGAACACTCTTAGGCAATTATCTGAGGAATCATCCCCTTTTGGAACAGGACAAGAGTCGGTGCTTGATTCGCGGCAAGCGCTTTGAACACACTGAGGCGATTAAATTGAAAAGCGTCCCCTTTCGAACAGGGCACAGATCTCTGCCTGCTGAGCGGTATCGGTGAAACAGTCCCCTGAGACGATAAAAACTGAGGATGTCAACCTTTTTGAAAAAGGCATACATCGGCAATGAAGCGGCTCTGGTTTACACATTGTGAGGCTCTAAACTGAGGAAGCGTCCCTTTTGAACAGATCGGCGCTGAAGCGCGGCAGCGATTGAACCACTGAGGTGATTAACTAGGAAGCGTCCCCGATCGACCAGGGCAGAGATCGCGCTGATGCGCGGCAGCGTTTGAACGTCTTAGTAGGCTATTAAACTGAAGAAGCGTCCCTCTTTAACAGAGCGAAGCGGCGCGAGAAATGCGCATCAGCGGTTGAACATCTGAGCAGATTAAACTTAATGCGTCCTTTTTGAACATGCAGAGATCGACGCTGACGCTGCTGCAGCGATTGATCACTCTGAGCGGTTAAACTGAAGAAGCCTCCCTGTTTAACAAGGCAGAGATCGTCGCTGAAAAATATATTGGAAAAGTGGGGATTCAAAATATATGCAATTGGGATGGGCCATTCGATTTACATTATTAAATATTTTTGGAAGAGGATCCCTAAATATATTGCAGGTGGGATGGCATTCCATTACCCTGAATGAAATATTTGGAGTGGGATTTCGAAATTTTTGCAAGTGGGATGGGAATTTGATTACTTTAATAAAATATAGTAGAAGTGGGATTCAAAATAATTGCAAGTTAATGGACTTCTATATCATTAAAATATTGCAATTAGGATTCCAAAATACATTGCATGGGATGGCCATTCGATTAACCGTAATTAAATGTATTGGAAGAGGATTCAAATATCTTGCCAAGTGGATGGCATCGATTACTTATCACATATATTGGAAGTGGGAAGCAAAAATATTTTGCAAGTGGGATAGCAGTCGATTTCTTTAATTTAAATATATAGGAAGTGGTATTGAAAATATATTGCAAGTCGGATGGCGCTCTATATCATTAAAAAATGTTGCGATTAGGACTCAAAATACTTGCAAGTTGGGATGGCATCGATTTACCCTTAATTAAATATATTGGAAGTGGGATTCAAACTAAGTTGCAAAGTGGGATGCAGTCGATTACGTTAATTAAATATATATTGCAAAGTGGGCATTCAAAATAAATTGCAAGTTGATTGACATTCTATATCATTAAAAATATTACAATAGGATCAAAATATAATGCAAGGGGATGGGCATTCGATTCCCTTAATTAAATATATTGGAAGTTCGATTCAAAATATTTTGCAAGTGGGATGCAATTCGATTACGTTAATTAAAATATTGCCAAGTGGGGATTCAAAATAATTTGCAAGTTGATTGGATTCTGATCATTAAAATCTTGCAATTAGGATTCAAAATATTGCAAGTGTGAGCATTCGATTACCTTAATTTTAAAAAAAATAAATATTGGAAGTGGGGATTACAAAATATTTAGCAAGTGGGATGTCCATTCGATTACGTTAATTAAATATATGGAAGGGGAAGCAAATTAAATTGCAATTGGAGACCTTCTATATCATTAAATATATTCAAGTGGAAATTCAAAAATTTATTGCAAATGGGATGGCCATTCGAAAACCTTAATTAATATATTGGAAGTGGGATTCAAAATATTTTTGCAAGTGGTATGGCATCCGATTGCTTTAATTAAATATATTGGAAGTGTTTTGAAAATATATTCCAAGTGGGATGGCATTCTATAAATCTTAAAAATGGTTGCAATTAGGATTCAAAATACATGCAAGTGGGATGTATTCGATTACCTTAGTAATATATTTGGGAAGTGGGATTTTCTAAAATAAACCTGCAATTGATTGACCCATTCTATATCATTAAAATTTTGCATTTAGGATCAAAATACATTGCAATGGGATGGCATTAGATTTCCCTTAATTAAATATATTGGAATTGGGATTCTAATAATTGCCAAGTTGATTGACATTCTATAATCATAAATATATTTGGAATTGGAATTCAAAATATTTTGCAAGTGGGATGACTTAATCGTCCAAGACCCTGCTAATCTTTTATCCATCCAGTGGTAAGCTCTTTCTGACCCATCTCTATACTTCTCCCTCAGCAGTCTCAAAGCAAAATCGCATCCATGGTGCTCTTCCTGCATGAACCATTACTGTTTTTGTTCACACAGTCACCTCCTGTCTGAGCCTAGCTTCCACAACTCTCTCCCAAATCTTCATTGTGTGGCTCATCAACTTTATGCCCCTGTAAGAGCCACAACTCTGTACATCACCCTTCTGCTTAAAAATCGGTACAAGTAAACTTTTCCTCAATTTTTCCGGCATACTCTCATTCACCAGAATTCCATTGAATAATCTAGTCAAAAACACTCCCAGCTCTCCTAGACTTTTCCATACCTCAACCGGTATGTCATCAGGTCCCACTGCCTTTCCGTCCTTCATCCTTTTCAAAGCTTTCCTCACTTCTTCCTCGCTAATCTTTGCTACATCTTGTTCCACAATTTCTACGCCATCCAGCCTTCTTTCCCTTTCATTTTCTACATTCATCAACTCTCAAAATACTCCTTCCCTCTTTCCCTCACCCTCTCCTCACCTGTCAGTACATTTCCATTTCTATCCTTGATCACCCTGACCTGCTGCACATCCTTTCCAGCTCTATCTCTCTGTCTCACCAGCAGATACAACTCCTTCTCTCCTTCCCTACTGTCTAAACTTAAAAACCATTAAGTGCTGCGTAAAGCTAGAATTATTTAAGTGACGCAAAACCTCATCTTAATACGTCTGAAGATGAGCGAGTACCTAGGTGAGTTTTTCGAGTAAACCCTTTCGATTTCACCATCGGCCAATTTTCATAATCGCTGACAAGCTAGAAGTCGACCTCGGCCGCTCCATACAGCATAGTCGTGTGTTAGCTGACGTTTTGCAGCTCAGAACTGGGAGTTTCCAGTCTGTGGAGGCAGATGTTTTCCATGTGTACAAGCCGTATGCCGGGCTGTTCACTTTACAATTGCCTTTCTTTTGCCATAAGAGAATAAAATTTTCCCTCCTCTGTCCAGTTTGGTTTTCTTTTCTTGTTTTCTCCGTTATTTTCCATTTTGGTTTTGGCTTTTCCTTCAGTTAAGCGATGCGTAAGGGAATCTCTTCCTTTAAGGTTTATACGTTAGGGAAAACCTTAGTGTTTAAAGCAACCGGGCCCAGGACACTGTGGTGATCAGTTCATGCTCCCAGAACCACTCTTTCATAACTTGAGCTCTGTCATTCTTGGCACTGACCGTGCCATCAGTGTAGAGAAAATCCATTCCTGGTTATTCAGTTTGTTCAGCTACTCAGTTACCATATGACCTTTTTCATTGCTCCAAAGTCCAATCTTTATGCTCCCTCCTCTTTAAACTTCTCCTTTTTCCCCCCAATTAGCTTCATTAATATGTGGTTTAATGGCCACTCAGCTGTTTAGTCCTAATCCTGCGAGTGCTTGTCACATTGTACCTGTTGAAATGCTCTCACTTCCATGTTCTACTGACCAGATTTTTACCATTCGACCTCACCGCGGTCATTCTGGATTTTTTCAGTGAAGTTGCAGGTTCACCACCATCCTTCCAGGCGGTAATAAGGCATTGGACAGTTCCCAATTCCCAATTCCAGTCATTTCAGCAATCTCCTTGACACAGGCCAAATTTGACCCTCCTGAAACACAGTAAGATCTCTTCTAGAACTTTCTCACAGCTCTGACCTCCCTTCAACTGCAGGTTAATCCAAATGGATCCCAGTCGGACGGTGCCTGCGGTTTGAAGATGAGCTCTTCCATGACTCCACCATGGTCATGATGAACATTTCATAAAAGTGGCCAGTGTGACGTCAGGATGAAGGTAAATCAGAACATTCAGCACATGAACAAGCAGCTCGGTGGTTTGCACCGACATTGCCTCACAGCTCCAGAGATCCCTGGTTCGATTCCTGGTCTGTACATGTCTTTGTGGAGTTTGCATGTTTTTCCCGTGTCTGTGTGGGCCTCCACACACATTCCAAAGACGTACGTCAGGACAATTGGTCTCTCTAAAGTGGCCCATTGTACGTACTTGTGCTGGGTGCTGCCAGTGAGGCTGCAGGGACTGGATTCACAAAAGGGTCTCCAGAAAGAAAATATTAAAAGTGAGATTTTTCTTAAATTCATTCTTAAGCAAAAATTACAAAAATTGAATCTTTTAAGAACAGTTTTGAGAACCAGTGGTATTCTTAAACATGCTGTTCCTAAATGTTTTCTTAACCTTACGATACCCTCACACTTTCTTAGGTTGTCAGAGTTGCATCGAAGCATCCAAACTTCCTGTTCCTGTTGGCTATTTCTTCCACCATCACCTCTGTTTCATGATTGCCAAAAGTTTTTGAACACTCGGTTTGATGTCTTTCCTCCGAGGAGATCGAACTACATAAGGGTAAATACAAATTCAAAATGTGTCTTGTGTTGTATATTGTAAGCTGTAAAATCAAACGTAGCCTACATACGAAATAATGAAGATTTTCTTAATATTTGAGAACTTGTTTGTCTTAAGAACCTTTAAGTATGTTCTACAGTTTTCTCTGCCAATTCAGATTTTCTTTCTGTTTAAGAATTATAAATGACAGCATACAGAAACATTTTTGTTCAACTTTTTTTAATAGAAGCTTCTTTATTGCTAAAGAAAGGTAGCAGGGGCTGCTCTCGCTAGCTTTAGCTGTAACCTCTTCGTTAGTTTTGTCAAATTCCAAATGCTCAGCAAGGTGTTGCTGTTTTCAGTTTCTTATTAAATGAATTGTTCGGAACACGGCTCTCTCTGAAGGGCTTAAAGCCCGAGGACATGGCTGTGTCCCAAATACAGTGGGGCAAAAAAAGTATTTAGTCAGCCACTGACTGTGCAAGTTCTCCTACTTAGAAAGATGAGAGAGGTCTGTAATTTACATCATAGCTACACTTCAACTATGAGAGAGAAAATGAGAAAAGAAATCCAGGAAATCACATTGTAGGATTTTTAAAGAATTTAATTGCAAATTATGGTGGAAAATAAGCATTTGGTCACCCACAAACAAGCAACATTTCTGCCTCTCACAGACCTGTAACTTCTTTAAGAAGCTCTTCTGTCCTCCACTCATTACCTGTATTAATGGCACCTGTTTGACCTCGTTATCTGTATAAAAGACACCTGTCTTTTTTCTCATTTTGTCTCTTATAGTTGAAGTGTAGCTATGATGTAAATTACAGACCTCTCTCATCTTTCTAAGTAGGAGAACTTGCACAATCAGTGGCTGACTAAATACTTTTTTGGCCCACTGTATATAGAGACACTATTTAGTTGACTGAGTAGCTGCTTCTTGATGGACATACGTCAGTCCCGTCTCAGAGCCGAGTCGTGTTCACAGCTGCATGCACACACAAACTGAATTATGAATGAAAGTTGGTAAAAGCACTGTGCTTGTGAGACCGTGACCGGCTTTTCTTAAGAAAGCTCCCTGCGGCACTAAACAATGATGGACAGCAAAGCCATGACGAGCCTTAACGCATAACCAACATCAGACGTTAGAAAGCACTTGCATACTGTTTTTATTTTCCGAACAAACGTGGTATACATTTTTTCCTCGAACAACAGGAACTCATTTCTGAGAACAATGTCAAACTAAAAATACTTCATGCTCTAAAAAGTTTGCCATGGATGAAGTTTATATGTGAAATATGCCTATATCAAAAAATCTGCTACAACTGACAGCTAATGGTGTGCGGTGAAACCTCGGGTGCTTCGCTGCGACATGTCGCGTGTACAGGGTCTGGACGGTGCGGATTTAGTCTTCATGTTTACCTCGGCCGACCAAAGGAATGGTTCATAAATGCTAAGGAAATGCCCAAAGCCATCTCACAGCTCGGTGGATCTCACTGGTTTACACTCGGGTACACTGAGGGAACTTTAGAGCTTGAAGGCCACATGAGACTCCTGTCCGTCTGACTGCTGCTCCGTTAGGGATCGAAAATCAACATTAAGGGGGGAAAAGAGCCATCAAATACCAAAACCTCCCAAAACCACACCCTCTCCCTCATTACCCCAAAACCACTGGGCCTGTTAACTACAAAAAGACAATATAAAATAAAAAAGCAGCCACAGTTGTTAATGAGCGAGGGCTCCATGACTAGTGCGCTCCGGACAACAGTGAGTGAGAGAGAGAGAGAGAGAGAAAGGAAAGAGGAAGAGAGCGAAACAAGTTCCGTCAGTCCATCACTCCGACGAAGGCCTCGCGTCTCCTCGGATTCATTTGTGCTCCTTTGTGGGAGCAAAGTACAGCTCCATGGGTTTGTTCACTTTCCAGTACTTCTCGCTCACCAGCTCCAGAGAGAAGGATCCGTTAAGGACCTGAGAGAGAGAGAGAGAGAGACTCAGTGAGGAACCATTCATCCGCACACCACGCTTAATCAGAGCGTTTCACATGCACTCCATGAGCCGAGAACCGCGGAAAAGCACATTTTGTCAGTCAAAGTTTCCACGACTTCGCAACCGATAATCTCAGAAAAACATGGCATGTAAACGTCAAACTTCAATATTAATCCAGTTCTCCATTTCCAAGAGCATATACTGCTGAGCTGCGTTTCAGAGTTTCCCCAAATGTGTTTGGCAGCGAGCTCGCAGACGCTGCGGTGAATTCCCGGGTTGCCAGATTTCACTACAGCAATCAGCATCAGGTCTATGGGAACAGCTGAAATTAATTAATTAATTAAATTAATAGAAGCAAGTGGATACCGGAGGATGTGTTTGAGTCCATGACGAAAAGACACACACACTTTAGCCGTACTCACCGTGAACTGATTGTTGGCTGTGGGGATGTAGATGGTGTACTGTTTCTCACTGGCTGCCTCGACATTTATGGGGCTGGCCTCTCCGTTCTTGCGCAGTTCCTCCAGGGCCAGTCTCACAGCAAGGTATTTGGAAAGGTGATCGACCGTGGCGTTGCCTGAAGTCTTAATATATCTGCAGGAGGAGAAAAAAATCAGTTATCTACTTATCGTCTTCAGATGATAGCAAACCGACAAACCTTACAGTATAAAAATGACAGTACTCACATTTTATGACAAAACATAAAACATTGTGATTTAAGGTTTCGGCCAAACCAAACAAATACACAAAACTAAAGGGCATCCTTTGGAAGTGCTCTAATCTAACACCGACCATAAACACGGAAACGAATGACAGGAGAACTGACCTTAAAACCAAACTATCTGCTTTGTGAAAGAAGCGCCATCTAGCGACCACTGCGTGTCAATGCATTTGGTACATTTTTAAAATAAGTCACCATTTTTAAATGATCCTGGATTCCGTCTTACTGCCCATCCTTTATTGAAGTGGGATTTCAGGCGATCTTAACTATAAGGGTAACGATAGCTACCTCTTCGAAAAGACTGGGGCCCACTTAAAGAATCCGTGTTTGTTCGGTTCACCTGGTCTGGGCGGCGTCTTCTTTCTCCATCAGGGTCGGGTGGGGTCTGAAGACGAGCTCGATCTCGCTGGCTCCGTCCAGGGCCGTGTCCGCTCCTCCGTTCTCCGTGGTGTTGTCCATGTCTAGGCCCGAGTCGTCGGAGGTCTTGGTGCGTTTGATGCTGGGCCCCGCCTCCTGGTTGCTGTGCACCGAGGCGTTACTGCAGTGCGAGCTGTCGCCATTATCCTCCGCGCCGCTGCCGTTCTCGATCAGGTGCTTCTTCCCTCTCTGCAGTCTGCGCAAACGTACGCGAGATACGCCATCATCAGATACATCATCACTTTTCGTACGACTTTCCACGGATCAGCTCTGAGATGTACTTAAAGCGAGAAGCTTATAATGGATAAACATCTGAGTGAAACCTGACAGAACTGAATAACAGAGGTAGCTCGGTTCTCGACGCATTAGAAAAATGCTTCCCGGTACTCGACGCGCTTGCTTAAACTTGTAGGAGGCGAGCGGCGCGATTCATTTCAGCCGAAACTCAGGTCATGACTCACGATTCAGTACAGTGGCTCAGATTCACGATGGCACTTGCTCAGGGCAGATCTGTGCTGTGTTTGTGGTGAACTATGTTCTTAGTGTAAATAAATCTCCTAAAAAGGTTACTTGTGACCCAACTGAGTGCTTCATACAAAACCATTCACACCCTCATAAGAAATGCCATATCAGTAAGGGCCTCCCATCCTCCCTTCCACCCCTGCCATCAGCCACGGTAGTTATGGGGGCGTGGCCTGCAATCCCTCTGCAAGCTGCACTTAGACATAAGCCCTAGGTTTAAGTAAATCCGGGGTTTGAGCCGAGTTGAGCACTAAATGAACCCCGTTCTGATCCGAATGGAATAAGAGGTGCAGAAGCTGTCGTTACCTTTGCTGGGCCTGGATCTTGAGGCCCTCCTCGATGCTGTGGCTGAGGGCCTGCTGGTTGTTGTGCTTGCTGATGCGGGCCAGCACTCGCTCCTGGTGCGCCTCGTACTCGTCTCTGCTCGGGTAGATCTTGCTGATCAGGGCGTCGAAGTTCGGGTCGGGGCGGAGTGAGCGTTTCGACACCAGCTTTTTCCGGCACGTCGGACACTCCTTGTTCCTGCGGGGAGGCGCACGAGGAGTCACTCAAGCACTGTTTACGTTCTTAAAAAGCACCCTTGCTCTTCTGAAATGCACACTATGTGCTGTTTCCGCTCCCTGCGTCGGTTCAGTCGAAATCCCGCCAGGTATGAAACCTTTTGGAACGCTTGCGTTTGCTCGTACTCCATTGAGACGAAAAGCGCACGACAAGTTTGGAAAAAGAACCCGTGTGTATTAACGCTGTCCTTATATTAACGCAATGAGTCCGAAGCGGACGGACCGCGACGCTGCGTCATGTTTTAATCAGAGCCTGTGCTAATTTCTGCCTTAAAATCTGGCTGACCAATCAGAGCTCGGTTGCCGGGCAGAACAGCTCATCAGGAGCTTATAGGATGAGCAACAGGCTGCCTCTAAAACATGGATATTAAAGAAAAGCTCTGGTGGGATAGAACTGAAAGGCTGGAGAATGATGGTGATAAAGCTCACAGGGACTGGATGGAAGCGTTTGATTATTTATCTATCTCTTTACACCCACAAAAACACAAACTGGAGCTTCCTGCACTAACCTTCGCTCGTGTTTTTGTTGAAGTCACATTGAGAGAAGGGACATTAAAGAAAGAAAAAGCAGGGAGTTTTCAGGGTTAACGAACAAATCGTACACAAGCTTGGGCTGCAATCCCAGTGCATGTGGGTAAATAATTCCTACGTCGCGTTCAGGTCCTTGTTTGGGTGTGCGACTGATCTCTACGCCCACCTTGCTGACACAGTTCGACACTACTGGTCATTACTTCCATGCACTTTGTTCTTAACCCTCCTAAGGCCAGTTACTCTGGTTGTTCTGTGGGACCTGGCGTGTGACTCACCCAGATCTGAGAGCTGTGATTATGCAGTCTGCACAGAAGCGATGCAGGCACTCCTTGGTCGTCATGGTGTTCTTCAGCATGTCCAGACAAATGGGGCACATCAGCTCGCTGTGCAGGCTGCGAGGGGACACGGCGATCTCCAGGCCGTCCGTAATGGCTTCCTGATGGAACAGAGGGACAATAATGACGAGGGTCATCTGTACGAGTACAGTTCGTACGCAAGAAAAGACCTTCACATCGAGTGCGCTATGCTTTTTAAATCTAAACACTCAAACTCCCTCCTTTTGCTTTCTTTAATTTCTTTTCTTAAAGTGTCTTGCCGTGTCTTTTTCACATCGTCAGCTTATAAAAACAAAGACACGAGTGCAGCCTGTTGCTCGTCCTATATGCTCTTGATGAGCTGTTCTGCCCGGTGACCGAGCTCTGATTGGTCAGCCTGGTTTTAAGGCAGAAATCAGAACAGGCTCCGATAACAGTTTTCGCAGAGGAAATACAGAAAGGTTAAATAATCGGTTTTAATATCGGTATCGGTCACAACAATGTGCTAATAATCGTATCGCATCAGCCCATGAAAGTCATTATCAGGGCATTCCTAATTAATTAGGTAACTTAGTTTAATTCTTAGGTATAACATCTAGGGTGCCCTAGGAGTTTTGGTCTCTTTTTGAGTCCTGGTCATGACGAGGTTTCTTCCTTATAACATTTAGAGAGTTTTTCCTCGTCACTGTCACCATAAGGCAGCCTAAGTATTTGTGAAACTGCTTTGAGACAATGCTCCATTCTAAAAAGTGCTACAGAACTGAATTTGACCTGACCTGACGGTATGCGACTGTCTACTCTATGCCCAGTTCACCTTGTAATTTTGACCGTGTAGCAACATAAATCACCTCCACAGTCTAAACCACGCCGTGATGGGTCAGACTGCTGAACCATACCAATGGAGAGCTTGTAATTTAGACACCAGAGTCAGTATAACACGGTACTTAACGCTGGCCAATTACATAACTTTAACTATGGCTTTGCAGTCGACTGTTTATCCGTCGCCCCCACATCTCACCGCGTATGCGCAAAGTGAAACGAAATATGACTTGTCATGAACTGAAACCGTTACCGAACCTACGATATGACTACAACAGACTCAAACTCGACATTTAAAAAAGTATAACAGTAAAACCAAGACCTGCTTTTTAAAACCAGGAATGCGATTAGCATGCGTTTTGTAAATTCTCCAGAAAACGAGTTAACATGAGAGCCGAAGTCTGACGTGTTGCCCTTACCTGTGGAGTTCTCTGTAATTCATAGAGGCTCAGCTCCCAGGTCTTGCTGAGGGGCTGAACCCCGTTAGCTTGGACTGTCTGAGTCATCCTTCAGCGCTGATGTGAGGAGAATGGCGTCCCTGCGAGAGCACGCCGACCGAACATTTATTGCACTTAGTATTAACAGAGTTTACACGGCTCTGAGCTCGGGTATGAGAATACAAACTAATTAAAAACTGAAATGCTTTCCGTACAGCTTCACGCAAAATCCCTGAATCATTACACACGTTCAAAGAGAAAAACAGCATACACAATATTAATAAAATGAGTTCTGGTTCTAATATCTGATTGGTCGAGCCACGCTGGAAGCTGGTGTAAAACAGTCCCTATACACGCACCTGTGACAGCTCATACCTGGAGATAAAACACGCCGAACAATGGAAAGAAAACAAAAAACAAATCCTGCTTTCAGCAGCTTGTTGACTATAGTGTCTTTCCTCGCTTCTCGACCACCTCGGAACTTGTCAAATTTGGTTCTTGACTCAATTTGACTAGAAAACTGTGCCTCAGTTCTCGGCGCACTTTCTTAAACTTGTATGAATTGAGCCACCAACTCATTTGACCAGAAACTATTCACGATTCAGTACAGTGATTCAGATTCACAACAGCACTCGCTCAGTGCAGACCTGCGCTGTGTTTATCGTGTTCTTCTGTCATTTTGCATCTACAGCACAGTATTTTTAGTGCAAATAAATCTCCATGGGACCTACAAAGGTTGACGAACACAGCCGATCCAAAGGAAATCAAGGACTGAGTCCTCCAGATCATTTTCAGCCTCAGCAGTTCGCATGAACAGCCATCACCTGGAGTTCACCAATAGAGTAAGTGTTTTGCTTTTCACTTTTAATCCATTACTCACTCAATGGCATGGTTTCTTTCAACACTTTATTATAAAATAAGCTTTGTGTTAATGATTTGGTTAACTGACAGGTTAATGTAAGCGTTTTAAACAATAAGGTCGGATCCGCTATGATACAGTATAGACTACATTAAACATTTATCTTATGATGGATTTGAACATATCCCCATCATAAATCAGGAGCTCCTGTACAATAAGGCTCCATTAATGCATATAATGCCTTATACATGGGGATTTTTTCCAACTCGACTGTCCGGAACAAAAATGTTAAGACAGATTTTAAAAATGACTGACAATCTGCTTATCTGGTCTGAACTGTTGCAACACCTGAGGTTTCAGGCTTTGGGATGCATCCGTTATTATGCTGATGGATTGAAAATGTTTTTTGTAAAGGTTGGACGTCAAAATTATGCGATATATCACTTATTTCTTCAGTTACTTTAATGGAAAGCAGTGAAAGGGTGCAATATGTTGCCAATGCGCCATGTAAGTATTAAAACAACCACATTATTTCCATCGATCTGCCTCTTTTCCTCTTCTGCACCGCACATTTATGTTTTTGCTCTAGTACACACCGCTTACCTCTGTGGAGTGTTTAATTATGTTTATAAAACAGATTGCTGGAGACCTGCTACTGTTATCGTTAGCTAGAGAAGCTTCTTTCTCTAATCCACAGGTTTATCTAACCAAACTATGCTATCAAAACGCGTTGTTTAAATAATCCAAGTGTAAATGTGCACAGAGAGAGTAACATCTAATAAAAATGCAGAATAAATGTGCTCGTGCGCTGTCATGAACTACGCAGCGTAGCCGTGTCGGAGGCTAACCCTGTAGCTAACGCAAAGATGCTGCTCAATAAGCAGTAAATACACCGTTTAGCGAACCCATTTCAGTCCGGTAATGATCTAAGAGTCTAAACCTATAAAGCAAAATCCTTTTAAGCACGAAAGTGACGCAAATAGAGAAGAAATAATTTGTGTTTACACACTCACCCTTTTCTGTGTTGTGGATACTGTTCCTTTTCTATTCTAGAGATCTCAATATGGCGGTGCTTTACAGCCGCGCAGTGCAGCCTGGGAAATGTAGGAACAACGTATGTCGCTCTACATTCACAAGCAAACGGGAGCTGGTAAGTTTTATTTTTCCCCTTTATGTATCATTATTATTGTTTATTACCGTCTTGTTTGAAACATCTACAAATGTTGTTTACAACTAAAGAGCACGGTTGACGATAAAGGTGTTTCTAAACTATTTGTATTGGTTCACACAAAATTTAGAGGGTCACCTTCTGCTTTGCCAGTCAGTTTAGGGGCACAGCTGCACATAAAAATAAGGCTGTTAAACACTAGATAGATTAAGTGATTTAAACCTAAAGCGGACGTTACTCAGTTGTTAATGGAAAATGACAAATTAACACTTTATTTTTATTAGTTACATTAATTTTGTTTATGCTAATGTACCTGATGCCTTTGTTAAAGTAACGAATGCCTTTATGAATGTGTAGGAGTGAGTGCCGTGACTCAGCCTCCTGTGTATTGTATGCCAAACAACTTTACCCGGTATTTTTAAGGCTCAACTAGACGATGTCCTTGGGTTCTAACTTTGGGTTCGGTGGCACAGTCATACTGAAACCGATATTTCCCCTGAACCGTTACCACACATTTGAAAGCACTCAATTCTCTGGAACGTTTGTCTACTACGTTTGCATGAGTGTATGCTCGCTTGCAGTGGGTGTCGCCGAAATACACTAAATAGGCAAAAGTATTGGGACACTTAGTCATTATACCTACAGGAGCTTTTATGCCAGAAGAGTGGAAGCTCTTATAGCTGCAAATGGATTTACATGGGCATTAAAATGGAGTTGGTCCTCTTTGCAGCTATAAGAGCTTCCACTCTTCTGTGAAGGCTTTCTACAAGATTTTGGACTGTGTCTGTGGGAATTCATCCAGTAGAGCATTTGTGAGGTTGGACGAGAGAGCCTGGCTCACAAACTCACAAAACCATGTCTTTATGGACCTTTATTTGTGCACTGGAACAGAAAAGGGTTTTCCCCCAAACTGTTCCCCAGAAGGCTGGAATTGTCCACTCTCAAATGCAGTCAGCATTTTACAACGAGCCATTTTTTCACTAATGTTTGTAAAGGCCGATCGCATACCTAGGAGCTCAGTTTTATACACCTACTGCAACTGGAGTGAATTTGATTGAAACACTTGAATTTAGTGATCAAGGGGTGTGTCCCAATACTTTTGTATAGGAGTGTAGCAAAATCCTCTAGTTAGAAGTGGTGTCTGCATACCTTTGGCGATGTAGTCTAGATTAAGCAGTGTGTATACTGTATGTTATTCATAGCCATGATATGCCTAGATATAGGTCATGCGTTAGCGTCGTCGCCATATTGGTCCAGGCAACTTCTGTCAATTCTCCGAAGATTGTACTGGAAAATGATGCTTGATTTTGCTCTAATAAATAATGATATAACAAAACAATAATAGTAATGGATTAGCAATGGTAAATATTATATGTAGTATAAATAGTAATATAATAGTTACTACATATACCGTCTACTATTGTTAATGTATTATTTCATTAATTATATTGCTTATTAGATTACATCTTATTGTCTGTACAGGATAGTAAAATTCTGTACTGTAGCGTATCATGCCTTGAATGTATCATTTCAGTGCTGTCAAAAACAGAAAGCAACCTGGTCGAGAAATAACTAGGTTATTGTGCATTTTAACGAGACAAAATGCAGCCCACCGTTAACTTGTATTTGTTTACACGCCAGTCTTGCCTGGACCAATATGGTGGCCTCGTTGCCGTCTCGCAGCGACGGGCTGCAGCGGCTAATGCGGCGTCTAGGTCTAAATGTCTGCGTACGTTAATGATGAGAGTTATGAGCAGGACAGGAGGCGCTACAGTGCAATAAATAGTCTGAGAAAGAAAGCGAACGCAGCTGGCGCCTAATCCGTGGGCGAGTCGATTCACTCAGATGAGTCGTTTTAAGAGATCCGACTTTTCCTCGACTCTCCGTCAGCGCTGCTCGGTATCTGACGGTGAAGAGGTTCGGAGCTTTGGAGGGTTAAACTAAGTTAGCTACGAGGAACGAAGCAGACGGAGAGACTGTTCTTCATCCTTCACATCATCATGGGAGTGTCTTCCTCCAGCCTTTTAGACGACACAAAATGCAACTACATCAGAGGTATGGAGCGTTTTGCATCTAACAAACTTTAAAGAAGTGTAACGGTGAATATGAGTCACTGATGGAGCGTGACATGTCTCTGTTCATCTTTTAGCAGTAGGTCATCAGTATAGGACTGGCAGTTTGGGCTCCGAGGGCATAGATTCTAGTGAAACTTTATAGGTTTCCTTAGTGTGGAGTGTTTTCGTTTTGTGGTATCAAACTCTGACCCCTGATGCTCTCCTTATTTGACTGTGGTATTTCGGTTATAATTCTGTTTATTACTGTTTAAACCTTGTGTTTATTTTGTTATAGCAGTACCAAGCTTGTAAACCATAATACTACCATAGTGTTAGTACTTTTAATTAAACAGGTTTAGGGATAGGATTAGGGTTGGTACTGTAAGCGCCTGGGTGGTGCAGAGGCATTTTGATGACCCGGGTTTGAGTCCTGAAGTTGACTAGGTGGACGTAACACAGGCAGGGGCATCATCCCCTCATGCCCCTACCCTGCGATGGACTGGGGCACTTTTCAGGATACATGCTCGACTGGCATTTAGAAGTTATAAATACTAAAATTAGTAAGTCTCATCTCTTTTATTTATTTTTGTGTATGTCAGGATATTATATCATTATCATATCGATAGTGGAAAATATCATGATATGATTTCTAGCTCAAGTCGTCCACCCCTAGTGACACGGTAGTAGAAATTCTCACAGCTCTAGAGACTCTGGTTCGAGTACTGGCCCTGCATGGTGTTTGCATTTCATCTGCATTTCCTTAATATGCATCTTTATAAACATTACAAAGATATGCATTAGGTCAATTGGTCTCACTAAAGTGTCTCAGTGCGACTCAGTGAACGAGCACGCGTGTGGCGCCCTGTCTAGGGTTGGTTCCTGTCCTGTACCCTGTGCTGCCGGTTATGTCCTGGTTCCCCACCTTGCTTAACTGAATTGTGTGTGAGTGAAGATGAATAAGATGAGATAAGATAAGATATTTCCAGTGTACAGCAGCAAAGGGCAAAGGGATAGTAGTGCACTCAGTAGTAGAAAACGTTTCAGGTGTAAAAAAATATATATAAACAATTTAAATATAACAGTGTATATACAGAATAAAAATATAAATACATTACACTTGTATGTAGTATGGCTGTGTAGTTCTTGTAGTTTTTCAATGTTTCATATGATTAATTGTAATGCGTGCAGTAAAAATACAGTTTTTGAAAATGCAGGTAAATATTTTAGTTGTCCGTCATCCTAATAACAATTCATGGTCTTTCGTTCATTCATGATATCCACAGATCAGGATTGTGGGGAGCTGAGGCCTGACCTGCAGCACAGCTTTAAAGTGCAATGAATAGGTTAATTGGCTGCTCTGAATTGCCCCAGTATGAATGTGCCTGACTGTTATCGCTTCTGTCATGAATAGCCATCGATGCTGATGCGACGTTATATAAAATAAATAAATAACTAAGTGACATATACCTGTACTTTATTTGAGGCTAGAATAGTTTTCCCTTTGATCAGTGGTTCTTAATTTTTGAATCAGCGGCCCAAAGCCAGCCTTGTGGGCAACACCCACGCTGTACCGTGTAGTAATAAGAGACCTAAGGTCCGGAAGTGATGTGTCGCAGGCTGCTGCTGGCCCATGGGTTGCAGGTTGAAAACCCTTGCTGTAGGGGATTCGTTCAGTTACTTCTGATGCTAGATAGATAAATAGATCAAGTACTTATTCATCCCGAAAGGGAAATGACCATGTTGCAGCAGTAGAGGTGGGCAAAATGACGATATTTTATTGTACCTTGATACATTTTGATATCATGATATATCGAGCATATTATCAGTGCTTAGAGAACACTGACATGTTTTGTTATAAAGAGTGTAATTAGTTCTGTTTGAGTGGATGGAGTGCAGCTGGAGAAAGAGCATGGATGTGCTGTGACGTATGCCTCGGGGATTCCCTGGGGTCTCCGAGGCCGCGCAAAGTGGGTCACGGATACGGACGCGGAAAACAAGGAATGGGACTAAGACAACAGCGAATCCAAATCGAGCGAGACAAAAGGGTGACGGAAAGACCGCATAAGGGAACGAGAGGGCTCGGGTTAAGTCTCCCTACTCTAGCCAACTACGCCCTCACATCACCTCCGGTCTCCTGACCATACGATAACTGCTCTTTCTACGAAAAACAGTCTACTATTTTCCCCGAACGCACCGAGAACCGGCAGCGGACGCGACAGCACATGAATGAGACGGGTGAGGTCTCAAAGCCTGAGACGTAGCGTCCCTAAACAAGGCGAGCCCGCATAGACGCTACGAATGTCGGCCAAAGTGCAAGGGTGTGGCACCTGACTGAGCTCGATTGTGCCATTGCGATCGATCCACCAAGCCGACACCTCCATCTGGCGTCACTGCCTTACGTCTAGTTTTTTTAATCTCGTTACATTGCCAAACTCGCCTCTCGCCAAAAATAGCCATGAAACAGAGGTAGGATAACGAGTTTAGACTGCTTAGATCACACTATAGAAAAAAAACAGCACAGCGGTTCAGGAGAAAACTCTGGTGCCGCACAGCTCCAGGGACCCAGGTTCGATCCTTGTCTCGACGTACTGTTTACATTTGGCAGACGCCCTCATCCAGAGCGACTGATACAATCTTACAGTCTAAGGAACTGTGGATTAAGGGCCTTGCTCAAACACCCAAGAGGGGCAGCTTGGCAGAGGTGGAATTTGAACTCTTGACCTTCTTGACCACTTTAAATGACTCTGAGAAACATGCCAGTGATTAGGTTTTACCTTACACCCTGTGGTTTTGGGTTTGGCCACGCCCTTACCAAGATAAAGCACAAACGGCGTAAACAAAATGACTGTAATAAACCTGTTAGATGAACAACCCAGAACTCGTGACTGACCATCTGCCTATGTAAAGCTAAATAGCTGTAGTTAGGACTTTCTATGATTTTAGTCTGGTAGTCATGTAGAGAAAAGTTATCTTACAATATAGTTTTTGCAGATTGTCTTTCAAGGAACTAACCAAACTCACATCCTGTAATTTGCTCACTTTGACCATTCTCTGCATTAACAGTTCAGCAGTACATATCCTAGAGGGTGCCCCATGAACTTGCTCAGTAGAGCCATTATTCTTACTACACAAATTTAATGATCTTACGATTAGACAGTACATGTATGTGTCCTTAAACTTTGCAGCACGTCGTGGTTTGACCTATATTTATAAATGCAAACGTATAATAATATAAAGTACTGTGCAAAAGTCTTAGACCACTGTTAGATTAGGTATACCATTGTTTTATAGTATAATGACAATATACAGTGGGGCAAAAAAGTATTTAGTCAGCCACTGATTGTGCAAGTTCTCCTACTTAGAAAGATGAGAGAGGTCTGTAATTTTCATCATAGCTACACTTCAACTATGAAAGACAAAATGAGTAAGTCTTCACCAGGTTGGCACACACTGTAGCTGGTATTTTGGCCCATTCCTCCATGCAGATCTCCTCTAGAGCAGTGATGTTTTGGGGCAACACGGACTTTCAACTCCCTCCACAAATTTTCTATGGGGTTGAGGTCTGGAGGACTGGCTAGGCCACTCCAGGACCTTGAAATGCTTTTTACGGACGGAGCCACTCCTTCGTTGCCTGAGCGGTGTGTTTGGGATCATTGTCATGCTGGAAGACCCAGCCACGTTCCATCTTCAGTGGTCTCTCACTGATGGAAGGAGGTTTTGGCTTAAATCTCACCATACATGGCCCCCGTTCATTCTTCCCTTAACACGGATCAGTCCGTCCTGTCCCCTCTGCAGAAAAACAGTCCGAAAGCATGATGTTTCCAGCCCCATGCTTCCCAGTAGGTATGGTGTTCATGGGATGCAACTCAGCATTCTTCTTCCTCCAAACACGACGAGTTGAGTTTTTACCAAAAAGTTCTATTTTGGTTCATCTGACCACATGATATTCTCCCAATCCTCTTCTGGATCATCCATATGCTATCTGGGAAACTTCAGATGGGCCTGGACATGTACTGGCTTAAGCAGGGGGGCACGTCTGGCACTGCAGGATCTGAGTCCCTGTCGTCATAGTGTGTTACTGATGGTAGCCTTTGTTACTTTGGTCCCAGCTCTCTGCAGGTCATTCATCAGGTCCCTCCGTGTAGTTCTGGGATTTTTGCTCACCGTTCTCATGATCATTTTGACCCCATGGGATGAGATCTTGTGTGGAGCCCCAGATCGAGGGAGATTATCAGTGGTCTTGTATGGCTTCCATTTTCTTACAATTGCTCCCACAGTTGATTTATTCACACCAACCTGCTTGCCTATTGTAGATTTACTCTTCCCAGCCTGCTGCAGGTCTACAATTTTCTTCCTGGTGTCCTTCAACAGCTCTTTGGTCTTGGCCATGGTTGAGTTTGGAGTCTGGCTGTTTGAGGCTGTGGACAGGTGTCTTTTATACAGATAACGAGGTCAAACAGGTGCCATTAATACAGGTAACGAGTGGTGACAGAAGAGCTTCTTAAAGAAGAAGTTACATGTCTGTGAGAGGCAGAAATGTTGCTTGTTTGTGGGTGACCAAATACTTATTTTCCATCATGATTTATAATTAAATTCTTTAAAAATTCTACAATGTGATTTCCTGGATTTTTTTTCTCATTTTGTCTCTCATAGTTGAAGTGTAGCTATGATGAAAATTACAGACCTCTCATCTTTCTAAGTAGGAGAACTTGCACAATCAGTGGCTGACTAAATACTTTTTGTGCCCCACTGTATAGTCGTTAGGGATGCGCTGAAGTAAACATTTGTGGCCGAAACCGAATAAAATAAAACGTTTGGCTTTCATTTTCATTCATTTTGTCACTTTTTTTTACCATTGCATAAATGAAGTAACTGAAAACAACAATTGTTTAAACCTAAAACATTATAAAATCATTTTATTTATTTAAAATGTAATTTATTTAAAAAAGACCTAAAAATAAAATAAGATGATTGAATTCCGTTGCACCTGTTGTTCTGTGTCTCAGGTGTTAAATAGGGATGTGATTATGTAAATGTACCTTTTAATAAACTTCACACATGAACACTTTGACTCTCGCTAGTTTTACTCAGCTATTTTTTCCCAGTTCCCAGATAAATGCGCTAAAGCACAGATCTCATACAGAAGAGCTTACATTTCCCTCATGTTAGTCCTCATATTAGCTTCTACATTTGAACTGTTCCTCGTATGTTACGATGTTCCTTCAAAAAGAAGCCTTAAGTAAAGATTAAATCCTTAACCAGTCTTAGGGTTCAATTGTCGGTTAGGAAGCTTTATAAAGATAGGAAGTAGGTAACAAGGGCACTCACTTGGTAATGAGACAGACCCGATGAACACTTGGTAAAGAACTAGCACATTCAGGTCAAGATCTTGTGCAGTTCAAGTGCTCCTAAATATATATTCCATTTGCATTTCTTTGAAAATAGGATGCAAAATCGAAGAAAACACTCCCAAAGATCAGAATGAAGCTGAGTGGGAAAGAGGATTATAGAGTGGCGAACCAAGTTTGAAATTTTGGGTCATTATACCGTTGTTAAAACAACAAATCTAATCTAGTGGTGGCCTAAGACTTTTGCACAGTACTGTACATGCAGGACTTCTAGGATTCCCCATATTCTAAATTCCCCACATCTGCTACATTGGTTACAAAACAGACCCGCGTTGGGAACCGCAGCTTCATGCAGTGAAGATCGGAGGACTGTAGAGCGTGGGTCAGCGTGGTGAGGGGAACGCGTTTCCTTCCTGTGTTTGGGAGCAGCTGGTGTGGAGGATTGTTTGCAAATTTAGGGGAAGTACCGGATAAAAGAGGAAACCCATTCTGTTCTTTGCCCAGCTGAATGGGCCGGCTAGATTCTCAGCGCAGTGCTTACTTCCTTCGGCTACTGCAGTTTTACCGTTCAGCTCTCAGCCAAGTGCAGGATAATGTTACAGAGGCACAATGAGAGGGGAGTCTGATAAAGAGACAGGAGATAATATGCTACTCTGTCAGTAAATTGTTGATCCGAGCGGTACAAACAATGGAAGTGCATCTTTCACCCTGTAATGTTACTGAAATAATGTTCCTCTCTAATTATGTTCCTCTGTCATTCCTGTCTCAAGTGTTTGTACCAATAAAACTCTGGTTTACTGCGCTAAGAGTGTAGGGGAGAGCATGAGATAACGTATCGAAGAATGACAAAGAGGAAGAGACGAAGACTGATGCAGAGACAGAACTAGATGGATACGCCATAGCTCTGTGGTTAAGCTCCTCAAAAGTTTCAAGCCCGACCAACACCAAGCTGCAGCTGCTGACTCCCTGTGCATGACCCGTAACCCTCAGTTACTTGGATTGTTATTACTGCTCTGGACAAGGACATCTACTAAATGCGCTAAATGATAAATGACGAGCAGAACAGTTACCTGCAGATGCTTTTGGAGCCTTGGTAAAGATAACTAAAGAGCTTAGTAAAATCAAATGCCCTTGTTTAACTTAATCTTACGTTAAAGTACATTTAGTCATCTCTGCAACCTCTTGTCGTCACTATGGAGGGATGAGTCGTTTTTCACTGACGTTTACAAATTTGTAAGTTGGGGATAGAGAACAACGAATTTAAGATACACTCCAGCAGAGATGTTCACGAGTCACTTCATGTGAGTCAGAACCGACTCGAGTCTCTGACATGCGAGTCTGAGTCATGTCTTCATTCCGACACAATAACAGTATTACTTTGGAAATGATGCATCCAGTTGGGAGTCCTCTCATCCGCTATTACTGAGCTGACAATGCATTGTGGGATATGCACAAGTCTGCTTCCTTGATAATATGGGCGGAGCAAGACCATTTGGAGCGGGTACGGGGATTTGGAGCGTACTTGGTTAGATACGAACTTAGAAACGGAACAGGACTTGTGCTGCGACTGATGACGTTTCACAATTACAGAAAAGTACACATATTGAGAAAGTCAAGTCAGATTTATTTCTATAGAGCTTTTTACAATGGAGCATTGTCTCAAAGCAGCTTTGCAATTTTTTATCTTCTAATATCTAAAGCCAATCCCAAATTGAGCAAGCCTAGGGCTACAGTGGCAAGGAAAAACTCCCTAAATGTTATAAGGAAGAAACCTAGGGAGGACCAAGACTCAAAAAGAGGCCGAAACTGCTTTGGTGGCTTAGATGATAAATGTAAGAATGAAACTAATTTATCTAGTCAAATAAGTCTGTAATAATAGTTTAAAAAACAGAAACTAAGTAAATATGAACAGATAAATAACATACGGAAAACAATTCAAGTAGAAAATATGCATATCAGCCTTATTTAGTCCGATACACAGAGTCACTTTGGGATCAAGTCCTTGGCGGCACTTCGTCCCCAGCCGACCAGAGGAAGCAGACACTGACTGTCCTCTGGTGTGTCCTGGGCATGATGGGGCTGGAGCTGATCACGGAAACAACTTGCGTGGAGCTGAAGCGGAGGAACATCTTAGTGTGTGGAGCTGGAACTGGAACACAGCTCGGAGAAAGCAGAAAATGTAGTTAGTTGTTAAGAGCACAGATTCTATTAACACCCACTGATGCCATGTGTAGCATGAGACACCGGCGGCATTAGCTATGGCAGCATAGGTAGAAAGAGGAGAACCAGAAGGTAACACAGCCAAGAGGGATCATGTGAGACATGACAACCCACCTCCACAGCAATCAACAAACCTGAGTGATCACACTTGGGAGGCAAGAAGAAGCAACCCAACATCCCAGATCACCTCAAAACTCTTTGACCAGAGTCTGAGTCAAGTCTGGAGTCTGTGGATGATTTATACAAAATACCTAATGCAGTGTAAATGCTGTAGAAAGAGTGGTTCTACTGTATGGTTTATGGAATAGTGACAGGAAAACAAAGTGGAGACAGACTGAGGATCTGCGACTGCAGGCTTTGCCTATAGTTTGCTGGTTGGTTGGTGCAGGGCTTGCAGACACGGAGGGCAGACTGTAGAGATATCCACTATTACTTGTAGTACTGTTCTGACACTGCACTGCACTGTACTGAGCAAACCGCAATACAAGCGCAGTCTATCAGCTAAGATGGGATTTGTTTTGGTCTCTTTTGTGGTCTGTGCGGTATGGAAAGCTTTACATCCCATTTTTGGCATCATCATGCATTTAAAGGCCCCTGTGTAAGAATCTCCGCTGCGTGGGCGTAGCCGACTGTTGTGGAACGTGGCATGAGCCGAGCTGGGGGAAGCATCTGGTAGGAATCACAGTGAATTATGAAATTCAAATAAAATGTGTTACTAATGAAGCAGATGTACTGCACTCCTCCTGAGTGAGCTCACTTTATGGGAATTGGCTGTGCTTAATTTAACGAAGCGTGCAGTTTTGTGCGATCCTTTCCCACTCGTGCTTCAGTGAGAGAGCCTTTTTTGGTTTGGATCTCTGTCGGGAATTTGTCTCATACGCGTTCAGATAATGAACCGAAGCTGAGACCTTCAGGCATTGAATAATCCTGATCGTCTTACGTAACTTATGTAACAGTGATGACAGGACGTCCCAGAGCATCTTCTTATAGTATTTATAGTCTTATATCATGTTTATTAGTAATAATTAGCAATAAGAATCAGTCTTTGGTCACAAATACCAACTGAACTGGCGTCCAGTCCAGAGTGCACTTCAACCTGGACCTGTTAGGGCTGGGTGATACGACAGTATATACCACCTACCAGTAGAGATATTAAGGTGCCAAATAATACCCCCACACCATCACACCACCAGCAGCCTGAACCGTTGATCCAAGGCAGGATGGATCCATGCTTTCATTTTTATTGGTTTTAAATCGAGACTCATCAGACCAGGCCACGTTTTTCCAATCTTCTGTCGTCTGGTTTTGGAGCCTGTGAGAACTGTAGCCTCAGTTCTCTGTTCTGAGCTGACAGGAGTGGACCTTCTGCTGCTGTAGCCCATCTGCTTCAAGGTTTAACGTAATGTTTGCTCATAGCTCGGTTGTAACCCCCATCCCCACGCGACCCTGACCGGGATAAGCGGGGGTAAATTGGCACTGCGTGTGTTTTTGTGTTTTGTGTGCTCTGCTGTTTACACAGAATGTGCAAGTGACGTTGTGCGAACAGGACTTCGGTGTTTGCTGATTCGCTTTGTGTTCGTTCCATAGTCACCGCGCTGAGGTCGACGAGGTTTAGCAGTGGTCAAAAGCATTTGGGCAGATATTTGCCGTGACCGGCGAAGCGTTTGAAGTCACATGACGTCCCCGACCGTGAAACCTGCCCCTAAAGCATTACAGATGACACACGCTCGTCTGTTCTCCAGCTGTTACTGGCCTTTTCAGTTGCATCTGTACCTTCTTTTTAAAAGCTGAGCTCTGGTTCGGAGGAAATCACTCACAGCATGAGCGGTCTACAAAAACGTCTGACTCAGGCCATCGTCTGACGAGCTTCCCTTCTGTTACAGAATCCACCGTCTGTTTATTATGAGACACAGAAAGATTTAGAAACTGACCATAAACCAGTGGATTCGACCCACATTAAAGGGAGCCAGTGATTGGTGATTTGGGACGCTGCCTCAGAGTCTGTGTGTGTTTCAACTGTCCTGCGTTACTAGCCCGCAGTTTTGGGCCCCGTCCCATTTTATCGGGCTCATCAGGTTCCCTGATCTAGTGCAGAACATATCAGAGGGTGCATTTTGAGGTCACTGTGGGATAGGCCCTCGTTTTTGGCTCACGTTAGGGCTTGGAGAGATTACTCACAGCCGCTGACAGGACTCCGGTCCCAGACTCTCAGTCCCTCGCTGCCTCCTCCCTGTGAGACACACACACACACACACACACACACACACACACACACACACACACACACACTCACACACACACACGAGGCACGTCCTCCGGGTGGGGGTTGAACTTTTCCTCGGTGGTTTGACACATAGGCCTAGATTTGGGTATGCAGTCTTGTGAAAAAACTCTGGTTAAATTTCACGCAAGCATAATAAAAAGGAAACATTTTATCCTGCTCTTTTTATGCTTTAAAAGGAATTATTTTTGGTAATATGTGTAAACCTTAAATTAAAGTAAAACTATGGATTATTAATATACACTAACTGACAAAAAATAGCGCACCCAGATAGAAATGTCGGATCGCTGCCTTCTTTGCAGTGGTGTCATGAACGAAAAACCTGGACTGTTGTGGACTTGAATCGTCTTCGTTGACGAAATCAGGTTCTGTTTGGGATCAGACAGCGGTCGGGTTTGAGTATGAAGGCCTCGTGGTGAGCGCTTCCATTGCTGCCCCAACTGCCAGTGTGCTTCTCTGGGGAGCCACCTCTAGCAGTGATACGAGGGACACTAATAACTCAGCGATATATGAAGGACTTTCTGCGGCCATGTCTGTTGCCTCTCATGGCAGGGCTCCCAACCTGGCATTTTTCAGCAGGATTTTTCAGAGCTTATAGGCAATATCTGTGGTGAAAACCGTGAACGTATCGAGCAGATGGTCTGGAATTGTAGAGATTTGGAAAACCTTTATGGCACGTTGGCACATGCAGACTGTTGGCGCCACTCAGATTTAGCATCCCGGGTTCTGTCTTTACCTTTGGTTGCTGTCTGTGTGGAGTTTGGCGTGGTCCATCTGAGTCCATGCGTTGAGTCACCCTCTAAATCCCAAAATGATGCCAGTGGGTGGGTCTGCTGCACTCTAGGTGTGAGTAAGTGTGAATGATGTCATTTGATTGATTTGGGTTCTGGGTTTTGTGTGTATTCCACTGGAGTACCTCCCATTTTGGTGGCTTGCTCTACCTCTACTTCTCTGCCTCTCTATATAGTATATACACAATGCAGACAAATGTTTGTGGACACCCAAAAATTACATCCAAAACATGGGTATTAGTATGGAGTTTGACCCCACGTTTGCTCAACTGAGACGAACAAGCGCTGTCTAAGCTTCCACCCGACTCTGAAAGTGCAAAGGTGAATTACAAACTTTATCACAGCTTTTATTGCCAGAGATTTGCGTCTTTATTCAGTCGTCAAGGACCAGGGCTTTGCGCTATGTTGCGCACTTTGGAGCCGAGGTACAGAGTCCGGTATCCATGATATTTCATGTTAACCATACATTAGAAGACTCTGAAAACTTTCTGACAGGCTGGGGATCTTGCTTGGTCACTATTTGCAAGACTCTCACTAGATTCCTGCGTGGGAACAAGACCTTAATGCGCGAGAACGAGTTAGCAAGGTGTGGGAATGAGATCATTAAGGGCGTGGGAACGATTTGGTGAATCTGGTAAGCTCGGTAAAGCTAGGCTGATATTGGATATTCGGCGAACATTCACGTTTCGCCCCTGCTTCTGGTCACAAACAACGTCCTAAAATGTCTGGGAAATATGTGGTTTTAAATCGTGGTGGAGCAGAAAGTGAACTACAGTCACTATTTTTTGTCAGAAATTCTCATCTTTCCATTTCGCCCAGCGCATTTACTCAAAATATTCGAAATTGCTGTATCGGGTGCCTTAGATCGCAAGGGACCGACTATAAAGTGCGGACACTGTGTAAAACGTAACACATTCAGAGAGATTAGATTAGATTATATTAGGGGTTAGGTAACAATTTTCTTTTCATCTCTGTTCTTCAGGATTTTTCAGATCTTTTTAACTAACACCAAACAGGCTCTTGCGTTTTTGCACAGTGTCACACTTTATAGTCGGTCCCTTGCCACCTACGGTGCCTGATGCAGCAATTTTGCCTATTTTTTGTGAGCAATTATTTTACTAATGTTATCAAATGTCAGGACATGCATCAGAATCAGCTGAAATGCATGAACAAGCCCCCCTAATCACCCCTCCCCAACCCCCCGGTGCAGAAGTGATCAAAAGAAGCAATTAAATATTAATATAAAACAAATAATTTCCAAAGAAATTTCCTTTTGACCTAAAAAGGGTTTTCATGAATGTCAGGTCAGCGATTGCACATCCTGGATTTCATTTTGGCTATTTTGATTAAAAGTGCTCAGCAAAATGGAAAGGAGGGAAATTTTGACACAATATAATGACTGTAGTTCATTTTCTGTTCCACCACGAGTTACAAAATCTAATTTCGGACATTGTAGGACATTGTTTGTGAGCAGGAGTAGGAGCGAAACAGGAATATCTGCTGAGTAACTTTACCAGACTTTCCAGATTCATAGACGCCTTAATAAGTCATGGCCACGCCTTAATTTTATTAAAAAGGAATGTCACCTGCAGGGTGCCTACAAATCTTTTGAAAATACACACTTTAAATAGTCAGTAGTCAATTAAATACTAAATAAAAACCAGCAGAGTCAGCCACACAGGCTGTAAAAAACAAAGTGACTTCTTCATTACTGTAATGGGAACAAATGAAAACCACACATTTCATTATTATGTGTACAGTATTACATTTTTGTGTTATTTCAGTGCTTGAATTTTACATATTTTTTCTTTTCCCTTACACTTTGGAGTGCAGTAAATTGCATAGAACTCTGATAAATACACAAACCAGTAAATAGAAACAGCAAGTCAACTTCGATTAAATGTAGCACAGTAAAATGAACTGCACCAGCGAGAGAGAGAGAGAGAGAGAGAGCAAGAGAGAGCTCACCTGTTGCTTGTTGACAATATTGACATCACTATTTTCGTGAGCCAAGACTTGGGACTTATGATAATATTAAAGATGGTTGATTTTGTCGGGAATGTCAACATGATCAAGATGATGCGAGCACACGGAGCTAACACAAAGCGTATTTTATACTAAAGTGTTGTCATTTAGTGAGTCATGGATTGAGAGTGAATGAACACTTACTCTATTGGTGAACTCAGGGTGCCAGCATAGCTGCTAAGCTAGCTGCAGCCTGTGTTCTGGAGCCCGTGGACCCACGGAGACTTATCTGCACGAAGAATACTGTGCTGTAGATGTAAAAGTAAAGAAAGACACGTTAAACACAGCGCAGATCTGCACTGAGCGACAGCTGTTGTGAATCTGAATCACTGAATCACTGTGTATTGAATCGCGAATCAAGTTTCGGCTTTAAGGAGTCGCGTGGCTCGACTCATAGAAGGTTAAGCAAGCTCACCGAGTACAGAGCAAATGACTCGGTAAATATTTCTAATCGAAATGCGTCGAGAACCGAATTCGACAAGTTCCGAGGTGGTCGAGAACCGAGGTACCGCTGTACTACGTACAGTCACATGTACAATACAACGATTTAAAAGTAAAGATGCCAAAAGGCATTATCATTAATTAAGTGTCAATTAAGAGCGGACACTTCCAAAGCATTTCTACACTGCTGTAGTTTCTCCTTTCGTAACGTCTGGTATTTTGCTACATAAGCCTAATCAGCTCTCGGCCAGCCGTTTCATTTCCACGTTGGCCAGCTGGTCAGCTGAGAGGGCAAATCGTCTGTTTCTCACATCTTTGTGGCAGGCCGAGAGATGATGGAAAACACAGCTATTCCTGCTCGAAGCCGGAACAGGGCTGAACAAGATGGTGCTAAAGTCAGTATGTCGTGCTGTGCACTGCTCCCGGGTTGATTTTGGACCAGGGTCATTTCATACCAACCCAAAACAAAGTGTGTTACAGAGACAACAAAGATTCAGACGGAATAAATCTGCGTATTTGAATTAGTTTTGCACTCATCGCTGCGTACGAGCAACCCTAACGGTTTTATAAATGCCAGGGATTTCAGAAAGTCATAAAGCAGTCTGACGTTAGTCTACTTTAATTCAAAGCTTATGAGTGTTTAGGTGGTGTTTGGTGAGGCTACCTCCGGGCAAGACGTGGTGCAATTAGTACCCAGAGCTGCAGACAAAGGATCAGGAGCACAAACAGGTACAAAAGCCAAAGAATGACCCCACATCCACTTCTCTGCAGGATATCCATATCAGGACACTATACAAAGCTCTGTGGTGCAGGATGCCGTTTAAGACAAAAGTCCTCCAGATGTGTGTGTGTGTGTGTGAGACTCCATCCTCGGCTGTATTTGTTTATGCCCCAGTGCAGAATCTGTGTATCTGCTGAACAAATCAATGGAAAGAGGATGCACATCACACACTGTTTACAACCGTCCTCAGATCTGTTGTTGTTTAGGGGCGGGTTTTTATGTTATACGTTAACGTAAAGGAAACTCTTCGGATCGGTATCGGTTACTTGATGGGAGTAACCTTGCTTGCTCCCATCAAGCTGATCTTCCATACCAGTATTTGCACGCTCTCGGAGCTCTTCTTTCTCGAAAACTACTTGCTCGTGTGTTACGTACTGAACTGATTGTTGATCAAATACTTATTTTCCACCATGATTTACAATTAAATTGTTTAAAAATCCTATAATGCAATTTTCTTTTCATTTTGTCTCTCATAGTTGAAGTGTACCTATGATGAAAATTACAGACCTCTCTCATCTTTCTAAGTAGGAGCACTTGCACAATCAGTGGCTGACTAAATACTTTTTTGCCCCACTGTAACTGCTGAAAATCAGATTTTGGCAGTAATCTGATCAACGAGTTTACATGCACTTGGGTAATCAGATAATGGCAAACCGCCGGGTTTACACGACTCTGGCAGTAATCTGATTTCTACTTTGCCACCAGACAATAATCTCACAAAAATAAGTCACATAAACTTTGAAATTTAATATTAGATTATCAAATTCTTCATTTTCTTGTGTATATACTGCATTTCAGAGTCTCCACGAAGTGTTTGATGGCTGTTTCGCTGCCTTTAATTCTCTTGTGCTTTTAATTCTGGGGTTGCCAGATTCCGCGAGAAAACTCTCGCAAAAGTCGATGAAAAAGAGGCCAAATAAAGCCACGTCTTTAGGATACGGGCACCTGGCAACCGTGGAGGAAGGCTCGCGCACATGCGCATGCTGAAAACACAGATTATAATCGATTATACGTGCTATGAGTTATCTGATTACTGGGGTCAAATCCAGCTCTCTTTATCGGATTTCTTAATCTGATTTCTAGATCGGAGTATGTCAGAGTAACTGCAGAAATCTGACTATGATCAGATTATTAAGTGCATGTAAACGCACTCAGTTTTCTTTCGGTGGGCTGTCATTACTAACCTTTTTAGGTCTCACGGAGATTCATTTGCACTAAGAATACAAGCGATCAGAACCGAGACAAATTTTTCTCCTCAGAATGCGTCGAGAACCAAATATGACGAGTTCCGAGTTGGTCGAGAACCGAGGTTCCACTGACTTTAAACCCCCGAGTTAGTGCTTTCATGTTCTGTGTTATGGTATTGAAGTCCTGGACTGTCCAAAAACACGGCATTACACAAGTGACCTGCTCAGAGCTGAATAACCCTGACTTTTGCTCTGGAAGCAGAAACATTTCCAGCAAACATGAGATAAATAGTGCGAGTAAATGGAGAGCCTGGAGCGTGCAGTGTAAATATGTATCCCTAAAGCTTTTGCGTAGGATAACTAGCTCTGCTTCACAAGCAGGACGGTCAGTTAATTATAGAGTCGATCTGAGCCGTGTTACTCAGTCACCTTTTCATTTTCCAGTGATACCAAACCATTATGAATCTGTTGCATGAGCTATAATGACAAAGCGGCCGCTGCTTCAATCCTTGCACGTCACAGCTTTATCTTCGACGACACATCCTGCAATCATGTGTGCTTGTCATGGCAGCGCAGTTCTATACAATTACGATGATTATCAAAAAAGACATCTTCTGCTCTTATTCTTCTTACGCTTATTCTTAAAACCAGACATCTTGGTCGATAGGGGAAGGGATAGAAAGGCTAGAAAGCCTTGCTCATGCAGCTGCATTTGAAAGAAGGAACATTATTTTCTGCGCATGCTGATTGCAACACTCTGGACCACATTACATAATTTCCTGAGCTGGTGCTGGCTAAGCGTGAGATTTCCATATTTTTGAAAACAGCATGATACTTCTTTTTTTCTTTAGGCTTGCTGCTGAAGTTGCAGTATGAATGTTTGTTATTACAGCTCATGTACGTTGTTAGAGAAATGTCTGGGAACAGGTAACAGTGCAAAACAGGCTTTGCAAAGAACAAAATGACATGTGACACTGCAGATTTCTGCAGATATTTCAATAATAATCTGTCAAATAGACACAAAGGTCTGGGAGCACCAGTGATAAGGCGTCTATTTTGCAGTTTTCTAGAATGTAATGCAGTGTTTACAAATCATATAATAGTCAGCATAACAGTTTGAGTGATAAAGAATTTATTGATATTCCGAATTGACTGGTCTTTAGTCTTTGGTATGTTCGCCCTGTTGCTCTAAGGTTCATGCACAATCTGATGATGCATGTAATCCAGCATGAATTCACAGCATTCCAGCGAGCATCTAGGAATGTTACTGCATGTCTTTAAATACTTACCACTGTAACCTATAGAAGCTGTATTTTCTGATTTATCTCAGTTTTTTAATACTGCGTACACATTTCCTGTTTTCTGGTTGTATTCTAATAAAAGACTGAGAAATAATTCTATATTGTCATTATACCGTTGAAAACAATGGTATATCTAATCTAATGGTGGCCTAAGACTTTTGCACAGTACTGTTCATTATCAGTAAGTTCATAAATACAATCAGATCATCCTGCAGGTCCATGGGCTTGTATTACATGTCAGGCTGTTTCATCAGGTAGGAGTGGAGCTGCTCCTTTGGCCTGGGTTTGGACTAGTTTTAGGGATAAAGGGTTTGTGTTTTAGGGTTGATTAACTTTCTATACAGAGTGGCTCTGATTGAACGTTCTGCTTTTGTGATTAAAGAAGGGGTTTTCTTGTGTCACGGCTTCCAGATAGTTTGTTGTCATTGAGGTGGAGTCTGATTATAGATTTAGACGCTTGGTAACCACAAATATTTGGACAAATGGACAAATATTTGCCTCTCTGACTGTCCTCTTTACTTTGTATGGAGGCACGATACTCTCACATCTTCATCCAGACTGCTTCATTACAGCTGTGGCTGACATGCGGAGGCACACCTGGTCTGAAACAGACCCAGTCGAGGGAACCCTAAAACCTGGAAGATTTAGACTTGGATTTCACATTGCCAGAGGTGGTACGCAAACCGGGGCGTACTCTTGGCCTTTATGCACTGAAAGTCCTCCAGATTCTGAAGGGTTTAATGATATTATGCTCTGTAGAGGGAGAAATGTTCTTTGAGGAACATTGCTTTTAAACATTTCACACTTTCTTACACAGTTGTTGATAACTGGAGATCCTCTGATCATCTTTGCTCCTCAAAGACTCAGGCTTTTGTGGATACTGCTTTTACTAAATCATGATTATAATCACCTGTTTGAAATCACATCCTTATTTAGTTTCATTCATTTTTAGCCCTAAATGGCTCCATCCCAACTTTTTTTGGAATGTGCTGCAGGCCTGAAATGCAGGACTGGATGTTTATTACCAAATGAAATGAAGTAGACCAAACAAAACATGAAATATCTCAGGGTCATACTGTCTGCAAATAAATAAAAGTCAAAGTAAGTATAAGAAACACTGCATTTTTTTAAACTGCATTTTCCATACCGTCCCAACTTTTCTGATTTGGGTTTGTATTCTACTTTCCATATTACATTATCTTAAATTTTTAGTCTATATATTATTACATTTTATTTTATTATATAGTTTTTAAATATGTTCTCTCTCTTCATTTATATGGTTATCTTCTGTTTATTTAAACAACTACTACAAACCTATTAATTAGGTAATTAAAGGAGTTAAGATAGGTCACCCAAAGGGGATTGGTCCCTTTTTGAGTCTTGGGCCTCCCAAGGTTTCTTCCTTGTAACATTTAGGGAGATTTTCCTTGCCGCTGTCGCCCTAGGCTCACTCAATTTGGGATTGGCCTTAGATATTAGGAGATAATAGAAAATGGTGAAGCTGCTTTGAGACAATGCTCTGTTGTAAAAAGTGCTATATCTGACTTGACTTTGGCTATGTATCATGGATGGCTGCTTAAGGACCAGAACGTTTTATGTTTTTGTTTTAAAAATGAATTTCCTGAAATCATAGGTTAGATTGTGTGTGTGTGTGTGTTTATGTGCGTATATGCATGTGTGTGTGTGTGCTGTGCTTCTGCAGCGCGCTACGAGGGAAACAGTCAGGAATGTGACAGGAAACCGCTAGCTCATTCCTCTGCCTCTGAACTCACTTATCACTGATTAGATAGCAGGAATCAGACACTCTCAGATCGATCATCATTAAAGCTGTATTCTGTGCCCCGTCCTCCTTCCAGATGTCTGTCAGGATTAATGATACTTAAACTAATAACTGTACCAGTCCTCATTCCAGACAGCCGCTGCATCAGAGCCGTCACTGTAACGTAAGGCTGTGAAATCATCAGACCTGAGCTGGAGCTGGACAGACGAAGCTCAGAACAGGATCATGAACAGTCTCACGAGTAACTGCAGAAAATCAGATTCTGTCAGTAATCTGAACGAGCTTGCATGCACTTGGAGCACTGGGATTATCAGATAATGGGAAACCTCCAGGTTTAAGTCAAACACTAATTTATTTCTTTTAGGGCCCACAGCCCTTACTGAGCAAGCCTGGGGTAAGAGTGACAAGGCCAAAGTGCCTAAATCTTATAAGGAAAAAACCTGGAGAGGACCAAGACTCAAAAAGGGACCAAATTTCCTTGGGCAGCCAAGATGTTATAAGTAAGAATTAAAATAAGTACAAAAAGTACAACACCAGTGTTCGACTACCATTTCAGAGTGACCACTGATTCACTTAAAAATACTTATACTGTATATTTTCCTTTTAACTTTAGAGGTTGAACAAAACCAACTTGCAGGCATATTGGAGAGAGAGAGACAGGATCAGTGAGCAAACCCAAATAAGCAACTCCACTTCAGAAACAAGCACCAAAAACCTGCAACCTGCAAAATGTCTACAAACACACTGGTAGAAAATAAGCCTGGCTGTGTGGAGGAGTCGTCCCATGGTGCTGCAACACTGACCCCTGATAATACTGTAGACTGGTGTCCATTTGCATTTAGGCATTTCGCAGAGGCTCTTGTCCAGAGCTGTTTACAACGAAATGGTCTTTCAGCTTGGCAGTGCTGAGGCTTGAGCCATGGACCTTCTAGTTCATAATCCAGTACCATAACCCTGCATCACCAGGTCCTGTTATTCTTTTGCAAAACATCGACTACAGTAAGCACTTCGTTAGTACATGTGCAGGGGCTTTTGTCCATCTCTGATCCTCTAAATCATTCAGGACGTCTCCCTCTTCTAGTGCATGGCTGTTGCGTGGCAGTACATCTGTAATGATCTTATCTGAGGAGCAAACATCTGTAAGATTGTACTGGAGGTGCAGTCGTCTTGATTTAATGCTAGTGAACTGTTTTTGGAAGACTTTTGGGTTTGGATACGACTTTTAAATCTCCAGAGAACGTAGATCCATGAGTGCAGCCTCCGCCCTCAGCAGCTCAGCTTTGTGCTCGGATTCGGCCTGATTTGGAAGGATAGAAGCGTCAGCTAGATCAGCGTGACTCTAATAGCATCAACCACGATGAAATGATATGAAAGGTCTGTATGTGTAAGACGTGGCATCACCAGACAGGCAGAAGAAACGATTATCGTGCATGGAATAAAACAGACTTAAAAACAGTGGAATAAAACAGACTATTCCATGTCTTTGACTACTTTCTGCTGGAAAAAAGGAACCGGGTCCAAACAGACATGGCCGCCCTGATGTTGGAGTTGTGTGTGGAATAAGGAGGAAATGGAGACTCCACAGCATGCCTTGTTATTTTGGCAGTGGCAGTGAAGCTCTAAGACCGTAGTGCATTTCTACATCATGCATCATAGAGTTGGCTCGGGGTGCAGATCTGTTTTTGCTCTACAAAACGCAGTATCTGAAAATGTTTCTGTCCTTCTAAATCCAAGAGGTAATCTGTCTCGTGGACTGAGAGTGCTGAGCTGTTTGATCAGAACATCATTCAACATCTCTCACGCATGGACGTCACAGTTTCATGACTGTAAAAAGACAAACAAAATCCCCTGGTCTGTTTGCGCACCACTGACCCCGCCCGTGTGACCCGGGGAACTCTGTGACTGAAACTTGCTGGCGAGGCAAAACCTAGGAACAGACAGAGAGGAACAGACCAAGAGTGGTACTGTGACAGTGAAAGAGCATATCTTAGCCTTTTCACCCTGTTCCTTTTCTGAAAAAGTGGTTTCTTAACTGATACCATTCCAAAACGCAATCCTGATCAATCTTCTTTGGACTGTAGGAGGGTGAACTTGGCTGACCCTGATGAAGCTGCCAGATGCTGCTGTTGCTCAAGTGTAAGGGGAGCTCACACTAATACTCACCTCTGTAGCCTATAGGAGCTGTTTTCTTCTGATTTTTTTCTGGTTGTGTTCTAATAAAGAGACTGAGAAATATTGTAGATGGGCCTTATAATATTGCTAAAACAATCTAATGGTGACTTTTGCACAGGACTGTATGCTTGTATTGGCATGGAGTCTCATCATTGGGTTCCATCTCAGTCCTTCTTCTTCCAGGAGCTTCCAAATTTCTCTAGTCCTGGGACTTGATCTGTAGTGGGTAAACAAACCAGTGGTGCCCCCATGTGACAGAAACAATGTGCTTGTCATGTCCATCGAAGTGCTTAACCGCTTCATCACCAGCTCTGGTTCTCAAGAAAGTTTGAACTCTTATCAGGACTGGTTGTGATTAGAGTATTTGGGTAACAGTTTGGTATGTCACCATATTTTTTCCACTGTGTCCTCTGTTGTGAACATTTCTTAAGTACTTCAAGATTACAAGATGTTTCACTTATTGTGTTTTAAATTGAGTGAGACACTTTAGAAACTAACCCTAGACACAACCAAAGCATGGAAACGATTTATCATATGGCACATTAACTTGTGACACATAAAAACAAATTAGAGATCTCTGGCATTGTAACACAGATTTTTCTTGGACATGAGAGCGAACATGACATTCCCACAGTATATTAAGCTCTTGGGTTTGTTTCACAGTTAGTGCATGACTCTAATAATTCAGCGTTATGATTGATGACAGACAGTACACAGTCAGTGGCTTTTATATCAGCTCATGGCTTCAGTGTGCTCGTGTGTGATTGGCCCTGTTTGCTGAGGAGCTAATTTTGTGTGTGAATGTGTGTTTAGGACGGACCGAAGCCGAGCTGAACAACTTCAGTCCTCACTATAAGAGGCAGTACTGTGTGGCGTTCTTCTCTCAGCTACGGGATGAAGTGGAACAGCAGCAGACCGGTCACACACACTTTCTCAAACAGAAGGTATTTTACATCATACACACGCATCAGACTTACAGTGGTGTGAAAAAGTGTTTGCCCCCTTCCTGATTTCCTATTTTTTTGCATGTTTGTCACACTTAAGTGTTTCGGAACATCAAACCAATTGAAATATTAGTCAAAGACAACAAGTAAACACAAAATGCAGTTTTTAAATGAAGGTGTTTATTATTAAGGGAGAAAAATCCAAACCTACATGTCCCAGTGTGACAAAGTGATTGCCCCCTAAACCTAATAACTGGTTGGGCCGCCCTTAGCAGCAACAACTGCAACCAAGCGTTTGTGATAACACGCAGCGAGTCTTTTACAGCGTTGTGGAGGAATTCTGGCCACTTATCTTTGCAGAATTGTTGTAATTCAGCCACACTGGAGGGTTTTCCAGCAGGAACGGCCTTTTTAAGGTCATGCCACAGCATCTCAATAGGATTCAGCTCAGGACTTTGACTAGGCCACTCCAAAGTCTTCATTTTGTTTTTCTTCAGCCATTCAGAGGTGGACTTGCTGGTGTGTTTTGATCATTGTTCTGCTGCAGAACCCAAGTTCGTTTCAGCTTGGGGTCATGAAAAGATGGCCGGACATTCTCCTTCAGGATTTTTTGGTAGACAGCAGAATCCATAGCTCAATTTATCACAGCAAGTCTTCCAGGTCCTGAAGCAGCAGAACAGCCCCAGACCATCACACTACCACCACCATATCTTACTGCTGCTATAATGTTCTTTTTCTGAAATGCTGTGTTACTTTTACACCAGATGTAACGGGACACACACCGTCCAAAGAGTTCAGCTTTTGTCTCGTTAGTCCACAGAATGTTTTCCCAAAAGTCTTGGGGATCATCAAGATGTGTTCTGGAAAAATTAAGACGAGCTTTAATGTTCTTTTTGCTCAGCAGTGGTTTTGGCCTTGGAACACTGCCATGCAGGCCATTTTTGCCCGGTCTCTTTCTTATGGTGGAGGCATGAACACTGACCTTAGCTGAGCCAAGTGATGCCTGCAGTTCTTTGGATGTTGTTGTGGGGTCTTTTGTGACCTCTTGGATGAGTCATCGCTGCGCTCTTGGGGTAATTTTGGTCGGCTGACCACTCCTGGGCAGGTTCACTACTGTTCCATATCTTCCCCATTTGTGGATAATGGCTCTCACTGTGGTTCGCTGGAGTCCCAAAGCTTTAGAAATGGCTTTATAACCCTTTCCAGACTGATAGATCTCAATTACTTTCTTTCTCAATTGTTCCTGAATTACTTTGGATCTCGGCATGATGTGTAGCTTTTAAGGATCTTTTGGTGTACTTCACTTTGTCAGGCAGGTCCTATTTAAGTGACGTCCTGATTGAGAACAGGTGTGGCCATAATCAGGCCTGGGTGTGGCTAGAGACAGCGAGCTCAGGTGTGATAAACCATAGTTATGTTTTAACAAGGGGGGCAATCACTTTTTCACACAGGGGCATGTAAGTTTGGATGTTTTTCTCCCTTAATAATAAACACATTCCTTTAAAAATTGCATTTTGTGTTTACTTGTGTTGTCTCTGACTAATATTTAAATTGGTTCCGGCAAACTTGCTTCCATCCAGTCCCTGTGAGCTTTATCACCATCATTCTCCAGCCTTTCAGTTCTATCCCACCAGAGCTGTTCTTTAATAGCCATGTTTTTAGAGGCAGCCTGTTGCTCGTCCTATAAGCTCTTATGAGCTGTTCTGCCCGGCAACCGAGCTCTGATTGGTCGGCCTGATTTTAATGCAGAAATTAGAACAGGCTCCGATTAAACATTTGACGCAGCTTCACGGTGCATCAGTTTCGGACTCGGTTGGAAGGACGGCCTTAATATACGTGTTCTTTTTCAAAACTTGACGTGTGGGGTTTTTTTCGTCCGTAAAAACCAGACTTGGTGTGAAAAGGCCTTAAGATGTGTGAATGAATGTAAATCAGCAAAAATACGTAAGATATTGAACTGCACTCATGCGGCCGTGTGTCATTAATCTTGTATTCTCGACTCCAGATCTTATCAGATGATGTAACTGAATATAACAGTTCATGCAAATCACCTGAATCACGGAGCCAGACGCTCGGTCACTGAATGCAAATTAGAGGGTTCAATTTGTTTTTGTACATTTGTTCCGTGTGTGTGTGTGTGTAGGACCCACCTCAGGCCTCCGAGCTGGTGTACAAGGACAGTGTACTGCACTTTGATGACAGCAGGAAGTGGAAGGACAGGTTTGTGGTGGTGCGTGCAGATTACAGCCTGGAGCTCCACGACAGTCCGGAGGTACATCGCAGCTCCTCGTGTGAATAATAGCACTGCGAAAACTATCTTTAATTTGAGTGTGACCCTGAAAAGCATAAGCAGAAGTCAAAGTCAGGTTTATTTCTATAGTGCTTTTTAATATCGAGCATCGTCTCAAAGCAGCTTTACAACTTTAGATGATTTTCTAAAATTGGAAACTGAGCAAGCGTAGGGTGACAGTGGCAAGGAAAATCCCTAAAAGTTATAATTAAGAAACCTTGGAAGGACCGAGACTCAAAAAGGGAATGTAATTAATAAGTTTATCGTAGTAGTTCAAATAAACAGAAGCATAGGGTTCATCAGGCTATCAAAATTTCATCCCAATATTGTGAGAAACAAGTCATATGTTCTTTTTTTGTCCCTCCTTACATAAATTGTGGTTTGTTTACTTTGAAGTAGTGACAATGGTTTTAGGCGTCAATGTTAACGAGTCCCTTTATTGCAGGGTTTGTGTTTGTCACGTGACCAGGCCAATGGTGCCCCACATTACAGCATAGGGTTGAACCTCTGGAGTATCAAACCCAGCACACCTGCCACGCTATAGTCTCCTTATTATAACACATTGTTACACACCACCGGCTCGTCACGCTCCTTTGCACACACCCATTCTAAAACGACAACATTCCTTCAGGTATGAGGTGTGCTAGCACTGACGGTAACGTGCTGCTGCTGCTGCTGCTGGATACAGATATCTTGGGGGATTATTATATAGTACAGGGGCCATATTCATACAAATTATAAGAATCCTCTTAGAGAGCTCCTAGCAAAACTTCTGGGCAGGAGTTTTAGCTTAAGAGTGATTCAGAAATGATCTGAGAGCTACTCTGAGCAAGAACACAAAGTTTTATGTCAGTGAGGAGGCGGGGTTTGACCGGGTTGCTTGGTACGATGCATTAGGGAAATACTATATAGCCTATTATAAGCCTTTGAAATAAGGCATAGGCTACTTCTCATCTACGTTTCCTAAAAGTCCCTCTCCCTTAGGAGCTCTTTAGGATCTACTCCTAACTTTGAGAGGGAAACACCCTCAGTTTAAAGATTTTTTAGAATGTTGTCACTACTCTCAGCTCTAAGTATCTTTATGAATAAGGCCCTGATTAAGTTGAGGGTAATACTACATGCTTTGCAGATAGAAACATTTTGGAGTAGTACCTGATCAGTTATCTCATGTGCTGATGTGTTTTGTAATGTCCCAGACTTTTGCGAAGGGAACTCCTGCACGGCAGACGCTCCAGCTGACAGGGGGCACTGTGCTGACCTCGGAGGAGAAATACTGTGCTCTGGTGGATAAGTCCTTCCCGGATCTAAACAGTGAGTCTCTCTGTGCTCCCAACTCACCGAGTGCATTTCCATGCACTGTATAATTTCCTTTTTATTTTATTATTTATATTATTTTATTTATTTTATTATTATTATGTTTGTATTATATTATTGTATTTATTTATTTATTTATTTGTGCATGTCTGCTATCATATTTGGGGTTATGGCGCTATGAGGTGGGTTACATTGAGAAATTGCACTAAATTGCATAAACTTCCAACTTTAATAATGAAATCTAAAAATTCTTCATTTCCTCAAGCATAAACTGCATTTCAGAGTCTCCACAAAAGTGTTACGGAACATAAAGCCGTTTCGTGGCTTTTTTAAATCCCAGGGTTGCCAGATCCCACGAGAGAAACACGCACCAGGTCTGTCTAAATAAGTCCAAAAGAAACGAACTCTCTTAATGTAAATGGACCTGGCAACCGTGGTAGATTCCTGCTAGATGCAGTAAAACACACTCTTAGGCTAAATCTCGGACTTAAATGGTACAACACAATTAGAAACATGCACTGTGAGCTTTTAACAACTACTAAAAAGACATAAAACATATCACAGATGCACAGGAACTAACAATTGACCGAGCCGCGCTGAACGTTGGGACCAGGAACCAAACACACACGAGCTCCTTACACACATGAACTGAATTCTGAATGGATGTTAGTCAGAGCTCTGTGCTGTTCATGTGTGCGGTTGTGTTTGTGTCACTGTTGGATCCATAAGTGCACAAGTGCAGGCTAAATGTGACCGGAATAGAATCGGTTATACGAGACTGATCGGCTGAATTCTGTCCCATTCCGGTCACCGGTTGATCAGACTGGATCTTCTGGTCCGTAGTCTAGTACCTTAATCGCTGTGTCACCACAGACTGTACAGACCATTGCCACCTCCTTCCTGTTGCGTGATCTTCTGTGTGTTGTGTCACAGCCCTTCTGTTTCGTATCACTAGCCACTTCTTGAGCTCGCTCCTGTACAGCCTCCAGACCTCCTTCTTGGCTGTGCCTTTGTTTACTGTGGTCATAGGTTTATGTTTCTCCTTCATTTTTCTTCCCAATGTGGATATGCCCAATTAACCTTGTCAACATGCCAGCTCCTCTGCTGAGGGAGGAGGGCTGTGGGCCAGCCAGTGCCTCCGAGAGGCGCTTCCACCACTTCCCCCAGCACCTTGATTTGTGCCATCAGGTCTGCAGGTCTACAACCGAGGGAGGTAAGGTAGAGCAGACCTGATGGTTAATTGAGGGTTGACATGTCCCCCCTCAGAGTTTGGAGAGGGGTAAGATACCCCCCAGTAATTCATACTCGCATTTGTTTTTAACAGTGTGATGTATTTTCTGTATTTTGAATTTTCCCGGGCAAGCGACACGTAGTGTACGCAGTGCTCTCCTGCACAATGATGAGGAAGTCGGCAGTGTGTGACGTAGGGAGTGATGAGTGCTGGGAAATGTAGTGAGGAAAAGCCAGGGTCGCTGTCGTGCACCGATTTTAGCATGTTTAAGACAAGCTACGCTATGATACGTACAATATATGATAGGCATGCACCGATCTGATATTAGGCTCGGATATCGGTACTGATATTAATGAAACAACAACAATAATACTCCTTTTTGACTCCTTTTTAATTTTGAGTTTGAATGCTTGAGTTTGAGTGACAAGGTCCTGCACAATTTTTTTTATTATTTTACTGACAAATAAATAGCAGTCAGTACATCTATAACTATGTGTTAATTTGTTATATGTTGTTTTACAGAGTTAGTAAAGTAATGTAGGTCATTACTGACGCCTCTCCTGCATGGTGAGGTATAAGGTTAATTAATTCAACAATGGTATCGGATGTATATCAGGTACCGACCGATATGCAGAGTTTATGTATCGGTATCGTATCGGTCCATCCAGGTATTATCCGCTGTAACAGTGATCCCTACGCAGCCTTGCAGAGGACTGGTGTCGCGTCTAGTGCACGCTGATATCTGCGCCCGGTTTTCTCCCCTGATGTGTGCTGGAGCCCTGTGACCCGTGCTGGGAAAACGCAGGGCCGAGCCATTAAAAAACAAATGTGTTCCTTTGTACCTGGTCCGATTCTCAATTAAAGGCTTTCTCATCTTTTCAGGTTCTAAAGAAGATTCTGCGACACCCCTGATGTCCATTCCAGGTCTCTTTCCTGTGTACCTGAGACTCCCTTTCAGGAGAGACGCTTACTTCAGCTTCCAAGAGGAGGACAAACAGATCCGATTCATCTCCATCCTGTCGGACTGCATCCGCCACCAGAACCACGGTAACCACCGGCAGACACCTCATGCTAATGTAGCCTGTGTCAGTCGCTGGGAACTGTCTTACCATTAGGACTCACTGAGGTATAGAAGAGCTGCTGGAGAAGCCAAGCCATGGAGTGTCTATCTGTCTGTCTGTCTGCCTGCCTATCTATCTAACTGTCTACCTGTCTGTCTATCTATCTATATATCTATCTGTCTGTTTCCATCTGTCTGTCTGTCTGCCTGCCTATCTGTCTGTCTGTCTATCTATCTATATATCTATCTATCTATGTCCATCTGTTTGTCTGTCTGCCTATCTATCTATCTGTGTCCATCTGTCTGTCTGCCTGCCTGCCTGTCTATATATCTGTCTGTCTATCTATCTATCTATCTGTCTGTGTCCGTCTGTCTGCCTGCCTGTCTGTCTATATATCTGTCTGTCTGCCTATCTATCTATCTATCTATCTATCTGTCTGTTTATCTATCTATCTATCTGTCTGCCTGTCTGTGTGTTCATCTGTCTGTCTGTCTGCCTATCTATATGTCTGTCTATCTATCTATCTGTCTGTCTGTCAGTCTGTTTGTCTATATATCTCTCTGTCTGCCTATCTATCTATCTATCTATCTATCTATCTATCTGTCTGTGTCCATCTGTCTGTCTGCCTGCCTGTCTGTCTATATATCTGTCTGTCTATCTATCTATCTATTTGTCTGCCTATCTATATGTCTGTCTGTCTGTCTGCCTGCATATCTATATATCTGTCTATGTATCTATTTATTTATCTATTTGTTTGTCTGTCTGTCTGTCTTTCTGTCTATATATCTGTCTGTCTTTCTATCATCTATTTATCTGTCTCCCTGTCATGCTGAATGGTAGGCGTAGTGTTTTTTTTGGGGGGGGGGGCAGCGGTTGTGTTACAGGATGGGACGTGTCCCCCTCAGAGTTCGGAGGGGCGTAAGATGCCCCCCAGTCCTTCCTGCTCACAGCGACCTTGTGATTTCGGTTTGACAGTTATCTCATTGATACGTTCACAGTAACAGTGTAAATCATCCGAAACCAAATAAATATTAAGCGAGAGAAGATATTTCAAACTATCATAATTAAAATAACAGAGCAGGTGGACTACCCTTGTGGAGAAGATGAGGTATGATGAGGAGTAGCAGCGATGGTGGCTGCAGTATTTCATGAGTGAGTTCGGTGCATGGACATCATGCACCAGGAGTCGTTGTGGGCAGTCAGTCAGCGTGTGTCTCATTAAGTCGTGTAGTCATTAAGGAAGAACGACTTGTTGATGTGGGTGCCCCTCGAAGTCAAGTGTTACCAGAAGAGCTGCGTGAATACTATCCATCCGACGCCCTCCACAGGACCAGGCGCAGTCAGCACGGCTGCCACGGGCTCTGATGTTGTACCGCACGCATGCCCGAGCTGCAGGAAGCTGCTGCGCTGCTGCGCGTTTCTTACCGGCAGCTGCAGGTTGTTATTGTTTCCTCCAGTGGGCTTGGCAACGCTCTAATAATATCCAGTGTAGCACAGCTGCTCTTCCTGTGCAGGAGAACGGCAGGCCTCGAGACTCGTCTTTAAGTGGTTTCAGTGGTTAGTGTAGCTCTGAAGAGCACGGCACCACGCAGCAGAACATCACACTTAGCACACGCCAAACTGGGACGTTTTACACCTTGTTTGGCATGCAGAGTACAAAGAAAACACGAATGCATGCTGCATGAACTCCTTATGACTTCATGGGGTACGAGAGCCGTTTGTCACCACACCGGGTGCCCCTCCTGTCAGCTAACAACAGATAACTGAGGCTACAGTTCACACGGGCTCACCAAAATTAGACCATAGAAGATTGGAAAAACGTGGCCTGGTCTGATGAGAATCGATTTCTGCTGCGACATTTGGGTGGTCGGGTCAGAGTTTGGCTTGAACAAATAAAAATGAAAGCATGGATCCGTGCTCCATAAAAATAAAGCTTGGTTGAACTCAATTGCCATTGCAATCAGCAGATCTCAGTCCAGTAGAGCATCCACCTTTGGGATGTGGTGGAATGTCCCTGATATCAGGATCAGCTCAGTTCTTCCCTGGTAACTATTTCGTCTTGCCTCTGTGTGCAGACGTCCTGAAGAAGATGACGTGTGACGTCCAGGCTTTTCTGAAGGCCATTCATTTCTACAGGCAGGAAAAGGGGCACTATGAATCCTGGGAGATGCTGGTGGGCACAGAATGCCAGGTGAGTTTGTTGTACGTTATGACTTGACTGTTTTGTGTTTTATTCTTAATGAATGAGCCTTCATGACGTGCAGTACTGCAGTTTGTTTATAGTGATGTCGGGCGAGGGTTTAGAGATGCCGTGACCTGTGAGGTTGGAATAAAGCCTGGGTTTGGTTATAGATATGGGTGTGGATGAAAGTCTTTTGTGTGCGCAGAGGTGACGTGTGTGTGTGTGTGTGTGTGTGTGTGTAGAGAGAGGTGGTGTCCCAGTTATTAGCCGTCTGTTAGACATGACTGAGTCACTGCATGGTTTAACTGACACGACCACAAAGGAAAAATAAAGTTTAGTGCCTCTGCTGTCTGAGAAATACAAAGTCTACTCCCTAATTTTGCCTCTAAAATATAGATCTCGTATTCAGACTGCAGAAATATCTCCGGACTTTAGTGTTTTACCCAGAAACCTGCTAAGTGGAAGAACAGTAAGAGTTCCAGGGCTTTGGCCAGACAGTCGTTTCCACCATAATAAATATCGTTATGGAGTAGCACATCAATTGTCCAACTGTGCTATAATTTAGGGAAACTTATGAATACAAAGTAGGATTCATGGTGCTGAGTCACCCAAGTTAAAAGGATCAAGGCTTCTTTTTAGCACAGTAATGTTTTAAGTGGTATTTGTGAATGTAACTGTATTGCTTGATAAAGGTTTGATAAAGGAATCCCTTGCCCATGTGGTTCTATCTATTCTTGATGCAGTGCCGTCTGAGGGAGCGGAGATCACCCCTCTTCAGTTTAGGCTTGTGCTCTTACCCTTTATACTGTAATTCCTCCAGATTCTGAATGGTTTAATGTTATTATGCTCTGTAGAGGGAGAAATATATAAATCCCTTCCGATATTTCTTTGAGGAAGATTGGTTTTACACATCTCTGTATGTTTCTCATTCATTTATTGATACACTGGAGATCCTCTGATCATCTTTACTCCTCAAAGACTCAGCCTTTCCTGGATACTGCTTTTGTATCAAATCACCTGTTTGAAATCACATCATTATCTAGTTTTTACCTCATTACCAGCCCTAAATTGCCCCGTCCCAACTTTTTTGGGAATGTGTTGCAGGCCTGAAATGCAGGAATGGATGTTTATTAACAAAGGAAATGAAGGGTTCATACGGTCTGCGGTGAAATACAAATTAAACTAAATGGAAGCATTTCGCACTCTTTCGGTATTAGATGCCCTCGCCTACCACCTGAGTTTGAGTTGTGTCACATGTAGACACACCTGGAGCCCCCGGGACTCTGAGCGGGAGAAAGCGTGGTTAAAATGTGGGGAAAAACTGTATCCCATAAATATTCTAATAATATCCCATTTTGCACATAAGGTGCAGGGTTAATCACAGGAAATCCAGTAGCCATGAAAGACACTTTCCTCTCAGTGTGGGTGAGCCGACTTTAGCCCCGTCGTCACCTTTTTAGTCTCACGGAAAACACAGCATCTGTGGGTAAAGACTGTGTGAATAAATACGTCAGTGCTATCAGACATTGAATAGCAACTTCGTTTTTGACACTAATAAGCCTAGTAGCTTTTTTCTTTCTGGTTGGTTAGCTTCACCTGCTGCTGAGCCACACAGATCGGGGCCTAACACTGAGCCGGCGGCCCCTCGGATAATAAAAATGTTTTACATTTACAAAAAGCACTTACTTAAGTAAAAGTACTGCATAAACAAGATAGATACATAAACAGATTCATGAAAGCTAAAGTAACGAGCCTGTTTTGAAAATGTAGTGAGAAAGAGTACAGATTTTTCTTTTGAGACATGGGCAGTAAAAGCACACAGTGTTAAGCAAAGCACAGAGACCTAAAAAATACTTAAGTACAAAGTAACAAACAGTGAATCCTTCCTGACCTATCATATTAGAAGCCCTTTAAATATATGCATATAAGGCCAGGTGTGTCCATATGTGTGACGCTCGACCCGCATGGCCACGACTCAAACCCTGGTCTTTGCATTGGCATGGTGTATTAGACTGGTGTGCCACCCTTGTGCCTGATAATTAATAATACAAAAGCTATGCAAGTCATATCTTGTAGCGCAGTGGTTTTCATAGTGCAGTTTCAGAGGGGAAAAAGGATGAGTGTAGCATCACTTGTGCACTTTTTGGCTGTCTGTGGAGACCCGCAGCTCTGCAGAAAGGCCGTCAAAATGCTCACCCCCTTCCCCTCCACCTACCTCTGTGAGAGCGGCTTTTCCGCGCTGACCATGATTCAAAGCAAGTACCACAAACTACAGGTGCAGGATGATTTCTGCAGTGCATCCAGCCGCCTTTGTGCGTCAGTGACACAAAATCATTGTGCCCACTGAAGCAGGGCTCAGCAAACGTATCCGAAGGCGTATCTAATTTGCGTTCAAAAGTGTGTTTGAGTGAAACACAGACGAGCGTGTTAAGAACGATACTACAATCTCTAAAATCAGACCAACATGAAGCGTCCTTAAGATGTTAAATAAGATCTCATTTAATGTGTCAACATGTTCTAAATGTGTTGACACTGAGAGCAGATGTTCATATCATAGCCTTCCAACAATTTCTGACATTGGTCGTTTTATACTATCGTAATAAATGATGCATACATAATAAAAAATAAGAACTTTCAAATAAAATAATAGCTTTTTTGCTCTGGGGAGGCAGGAGTCTTAGAAAAACCCTGCTGTAGAGAATACTTAGTGAGTGAATTACTAGATGTTCATCATTACAACTTCTTCTGATTTTATGATCTTCCTCAAACCACTGTGTGTGTGTGTGTAGGTGCTGGCGAACCTGGTAATGGAGGAGCTGTTGCCGTCCCTGCAGAAGGAGCTGCTGCCCAGGCTAAAGGGGAAGAAAGCTGACAGGAAGAGAGTGTGGTTCGCGGTTAGTTTCTATTCATAGATAATGATGAATAGTTCTGCAGAAATTTCATTTCAAAATCAGCAGCAGTGAGAAATGATGAGCTCGGTCTCTCTGGTCTTGTGACATTTTATCAGGGCTGAATCTCCACACTTCGGTCAGTCGTGTCGTGTTGATGTTTTATGTGGTGAATGTGTAAGTCATTTTTATTGTGTAAGAGAGATATGAATGAGTTGCTTGCACTAACATCTGTGCTTTGGAGTTTAGTGTTGCGTGGTAGAGAAAGAGGACAAAAGTCAAAGGGATTCTCTGAATTTGGGACAGTTTGATTGATTACAGGTGTGGGCTGCATAATGCCCATTCACACATACATGTACAGTGTGCAGAAGTCTTAGGCCACCATTAGATGTCGTTTTAGAAATGGTATAATGACCCAACAATCCACTTGGATTCGTCCCTCCATAATCCTCCTTTCCACTGCATATCTTAGCCTTTTCACTCTGTTCCTCTTCCGAAAAAGGGGTTTCTTGGTGGCTACCCTTCCAAAAAGCATAAAGCTTCTTTGGCATCCCGGTGACTGCAGTAAAAACATCTGCGTTTAAGCTTTTAGCAGACAAAGCCTACAGTCTTACAATCCGAGCAATCGTGGCTTGCTAAAGGACCCAGCAGTGCAGCTTGGCAGAGGTGGGATTTGAACCCTGGACCTAAACCACTACAGGGCCCAGACTTGGATGAAGCTGCCAGATGCTGCTATTGCTCAGTTGTATGGGGATGTCACACTAAATACTTGCCACTGTAGCCTATAGAAGCTTCTGTATTATATGTGGTCCTGATACTATTGCTAAAACATTGGTATATCTAATCTAATGGTGGCCTAAAACTTTTTTCTGCACCCTGTGTGTTACCTGCTCTGGACGTCTCTTTTCTGAAATGTCTGCTCGTGTTGAAAACACAACAGGATATTCGTTAGATAAAAGACACAGAGGGATTGCTAAATAAACTGCATATCTTTTTTGGCTGTGGACCTCTGAGACAGAGACTAGAGAGAGGTTACCACCACTTCATCTAGACTCCGTTCACAACCTTGAGCTCTCCAAAACGTGGCCTTTGTTTTTATTACAGGATACGGTGCACATCACAGATAGGAAAATGTTATCAAAACCACTTCTTATAACTGAGATCATGACCCTGAACCTTAAACCACATGTACATGTGTGTGACAGAAACTATAAACAAAGCCAAATAACAAAGCTAGTCAGAAGAACTGATTTCTAAAGCCAAGCCATTAATTATAAATATGATACAGAAAAAATATCATACTGAAAAATACTGAAGGAAAAAAGTCTCCTGAAGTATTAGGTACTGAATACTTATCAGGACTGGAAACATGGCTTACATCTCTGTTGCTGCAGACGGTGGAGGCCACGTACGAGCTGGTGCAGGATCAGCTGCGTGAGAGTCTGGAGAGGCTAAAGGAGGAAAGCAGCAAAGCGGCCAAACAGCAGGAGGCGCTCATTCGCTCCGACATGGACCAGATCGTTAACTCACGCAACTTCCTCGAGACCAAACTGCAAGGTGTGAAAGAGTCTGAATAATCCCTAGTAAAATACACCCTCTGGTGTTCAATTAATGCAATTGCATTCGATGGTGTAATAACCAGAACACGTGACATTATGGATCTCTATGATGCACTTTGTGACATTTTTTTGAAAATTATACACACAAAACAGTGCATGATGCCATTATGCCATTACTGTATTAATAAAGTGGGTATGCGTTAATCATCTTATAATTAATAAATGTGAATAATGCTCTATTAATACACTAACCCATCAGTATGTTTGCCATCAGAACCTTTACCTAAGTGTTTTCAGGAATTTAATTGTTTCCAATTTGATTGTTTCCATGTTTTTGTGTGTTTGTGCTGTGTGTGTGTGTGTGTGCGTGCGTGCGGTTTTTCTCAGGTCTGGTGTCAGAGCCAGCGCAGAAGTTCTGCTCTGAGAGCGTATCTCCATATCTGGCCTCCATCCTGGAGGAGCTGATGGCACCGGTGAGTTCAGGCTTCCAGGCCGTGAGGCAGCGGCTGGAGGCGGAGCTGAGCCGAATCTGTAAAGACTTCCAACCTGGAGGAACCTCGGAAGAGCTCGCTAAAGTAAGGATCAGCCACAGAAAACAAGAACCATTAGTGATGGATGATCTCAGATCATGAGATTTAGTGTTCAATAGAGAATGTTAGAGTTTGATAATAAAATGTAGTGTTTAATAGAGAATGGTAGAGTTTGTTAGTGAATGTTCATGCTTGGTGTTGTATGTTGGTGATTAACAGTTGATGTTAGTGTTTATTAGGGACTGTGCTTGATGTTGAATGCTGGTGTTTGGTGGTGAGTTAGAGAGATTAATTGTGATTGCTGGTATTTAGTATTGAGTGTTAATGTTTGCTGGTAAATGTTAGCATGTAATGGTGAATGTCAGTGTTTATTAATGAATGTTAGTCTTTATTAGTGACTGATGGTGATTAATAGTAAATATTAGTGTTTAGTAGTGAATATTGGTATTTAATGTTGAATGTTGTGCTTATTAATGAATGCTGGGGTTTAGTAGTGACTGATGGTGACTACAGTGATAATAGTGAGTGTTTAATAGTGAATGTTAGTGTTTAGCAGTGACTAGAGGTGATTAATAGTGCATTTTGGCATTTATTAGTTAATGGTGAGTGTTAGTGTTTAGCAGTGATTGGTGGTGTCTGATTAATGTTAGTTTAATGAGATTAATGAGTTGATAAATGCAGATATTTGATCGTTTATGTAGAATGCTGTGCTAAAATCGTTAATGTGTGTGTGCGTGTGTAAGGCTTTAGAGGACGTGTCTCGAGCGCAGCTGGAGGACTGTTATCAGCATGTCTCTGTGCTGAAGGAACAGCTGCAGGAACTGCGCAGTCGCTTCAGGTTCTCCAACTCCACGCTGGTGGTGCACAACACACAGAGCCATATGCAGCAGGTGGGCCTCACCACGCAGCTCCATCGTGGAGATCATTATCATTATCACCGTCTTGAAATAGTGCCTCCTCTTTCTCTCTCGATATATAAAAGCTTTCTGCTCATTCCCGAACGAGGTCAGCATTAACAGACCATGGTATTTATAGCAAGGGGCTGTAGCGTAGCTTACTCACAACTCTGGCTCTCTCTGTTGTACAGCGTGATGTGGTTTATAAAAAGTAACCCGCTGTGTTGTTGGTGCTGTGCTTATTTCAGCTAATGGAGAACGCTGTGTACACGTTTGAGCTGCTGCTTCAGTCTGCCATGAAGAACAAACCTGAGGAACTGGCCACAGTCATGGAGAAAGCCATGCACCGGGTTCTGAAGGTGACTGCACCCGACTCTCAATGGATCATATCTGCTGGATATGAAAAAGTACTGTGCAAAAGTCTTAGGACACTCTAGGATTTGCAACATCTGGGAGCTTCATCGGGATGCCAAGATGACCCTAGAGTCTGAAGAAGCTCGATCAGGAGTGCTTTTTGGAAGGGTAGCAGCCAAGAAACCACTTTCTGGCTTATACTCTGTAGTGTTTATATTCTCTATTTTATTATACTCTTCATGATTTAATTTTAATTAGATTGGATTCTTGCATGTTAATTCTTGAAACTTGTAGGTTATTAAATGCGGTGTATGTACAGTATTTCCTGCGTTTGATGTTTGCATCCTAATAAAGAGACTGATAAATAAATACATATGCTCATTATACCGGTGCTAACACAACGCTAATGGTGGCCTAAGACTTTTGCACAGTACTGTATGTTTATAAGCGGACATTTTCTTTTACAAACAGACACTTCCTGAGTGCTTCCAACCAAAATCTGATACCAAGTCTGTTATTAGAGAGCGACTACTTCTGGGAAAATCTAGAGCTTTCTGGGGTTTTCATGTTTAAACAAATAAAAACGACCCCATCTATAAAACTCACCTGCGTTCTTTGTAGCAATACGACTACGACAGCAGTACAGTGAGGAAGAGGATTTTCCAGGAGGCTCTGGTGGACATCACGCTGCCTGCCATCAGGAGGAACCTGGCACCCAGCTGCAAAACTGTACGTAACCTTTACTTTAACTCCACTACATGGCAAGGTCATTTACAACAAGCTCTATATGCTGTAAATATCTGTATCAGTTGAGCCAGGAATGTTTATTTATTTTGGTGCATTTCAAACCAGCTCTGTGTTTGTTTTGAAGGAGCTGCAGAATTACGAGCAGTACGTCTTTGCTGATTACACCAACTTCATCCAGGTGGAGAACGTGTACGAGGACATCCTGCTGAGCACGCTGAGTAATGAAGTCAACAAAGGTACAGGGGGATTGATTTCACATTATTATCCAGACTGTCTCTAAAAAGTATCAATCACTAATCAAACAAGAGCTCTTTCTCTTCTTAAAGGAACAGTTTAGCCAAAAATCTAATAATCAAATCAGTCGGCAAAGACATGAGTGGTGCCAAATCCTGATGATTTACATTTAGTCATGTTCCAGACAGGCAGAGGTGGGATTTGAACCCTGGACCTTCTGGGCATAGTCCAGTGTCTTAACCACTAGACCACCACAGCTCCGAGATTTCAGGCATGCTGTTTGGAGAAAGGAATATTACTTAATAAAATAAAAGTCTCATCCAAGTTACTTCAAGTAAATAAGACAAATACAGTACGGTCTTAAGGCCGAGGACGATTCTTTCGCACGAGAAAGTAGTGGGACCGTCACACCGAGTGCGCTACGTTTGTCGCTTTTGTCCAAAACTCCCTGCTTTTGCTTTTAAACAGTTTAAATGTGGCCTGTTACTTCGTACCTCTGCCTGTTAGCTACCCTAGTGAGTGGCTTAACTTCAGTTCTTCATCAGACATGCCAAAAATAATCATGGGCCGATCCAGGGGACGGGAAAGCTGACGGATGGACGCGCCGAGCTTAGGCCATTCCTCCACAGATCGCCCTAATCATAAGATACAGAAATTAATTTGTCTTTCAGACTTATTGCCCCCTGATAAATATAAGTGGTTTCACGATGCCTGTCTGTTGTTAGGTTTAAGTTTATTTTGAATTTCTTTCTCTATCTTACCACACGTTCCTGATTTCTCGCGCAGTGGTGAAAGAGGCGGCGGCTCTGAAGAAGCACAACCTGTTTGTGGACAGCACCGAGCTGCACTGCGTCAGTCAGAGCAGTCTGATCGACAGCCGCACTCCGCCCCGCTCCACTCCATCCAGTCCGGCTAAAGTGCTCGCGTCTGCTGCCGCCAAAAAAGAGGAGGAGCAGAATTCCAGCTCCTCGGTGGTGGAAAACGGTTTGGAGAACAAACCGGCGGAGGGGAAGGAGCAGAAAGAGTCGACGTCGGCCGATGCTGGAACGCCAAAGTGTGCCGAGGTGGAGGTGGCACCACCCGGACCAGCGTCTGAGGTCACTCCAGCCTCCGGGAGCGATGAACCTGACGTGGCTTCATCCTCCAAGCCACCTGACGTGTCCTCAGCGGACGCAGCCGAGGCCGAATCTACAAACGAAGGTGTAACGGTGGCGCCCACCCTGTGCCCGACGATCATCATATCTAAACCCGCATCGCCCACCGAAGACACGCAAGCTCCAGTCCACAGTCTCATAGAGCAGAGCCCAGAAAGTCCTGCTGCTCTGGAGCAGAATGAGAGCGCTCCGGACGAGACAGAAATCCAGACCGAATCACACGCTGGTCCAGTCCAGCCAGAGCCGGCAGACGCCCAGAGTAAAGAGAGCGATGACGTGCCAGCGGCAAGTCCGGGCAGGTCTTCATCGCCCCCGGAAACCTTCGAGACTTCAAATGGACTCCCCGCTATTCCCGACCTTCCAGCAGAGGGAGCCGATTCCCCAAGATCTGCGCCCATAGAGAGTGAAGATTGCTCCGATACGGAAGCAGAAGAACCTGAGGACAGTGTCAAGGCCATCCGAGATCTGGTGGTGGAGATCATCGAGGTGGAGGACGTCGTCAGTCCTTGTGCAACGGGCAGTGAAACTCCTTAAGTTAGACCAGTGGCATTTTTTTGGCACAGCCCCTACATATGTCCCGAGTTCCTCTAGGAGGCCGCCCTTACAAATACCACATACATCAATACTAAATTAAATACATAGTATAGAAACAGGCGCTTGGGTGAAACGGGTTCGAGTCCCGTTACCACCCTAAAGCTGGATCAGGCACAATTGGCAGTGTCTGTAGTATTGCAACAGCGCCCCCTGCCAGCTCTGCGATGGACTGGCACCCATTATAGGGCATGCACACGCTTAGACGCGTGATAGACTCAGATAAGGACAAAGGTTAGAACATGGAAACGAATAATAGCAAGCCTAAGCATTTTTAACCGAATAAATAATTGCAACAAATATTGTAATACCGCGGCGCCCCTGTGGATGGCATCCCATGATACGATCGAAACGCATCCGAGCAAACGCAAAATGCTTCAACTTCAAAACTAATCCCTTTCCATTAGCCTTTAATTCTTTATAAGTAAAAAGCTTAAAGAGTTATGGATGCTATGGATTTATGGTGGGGATACGTTGGGGATCCATCGTAAGTAAAATCAGTCGCAAACCGAGGAGTTTCGTACGTACTCTGTACATCAAAGCGCAGCCTAAATTAAATAGGCTTACATCACAACCGTGCCCACGGCTTTCCGTACTACGTTTCCCAGTGCTCATCGCTCCCGCCACGCGACTGCTTGCCAAGCTACAGTTAGGCTCATTATTAACTGAAGCCTATTTTGTAATGAAGTGTTAAATATCTCTTCCAATTCATTGAATAATATGTTTGAAAGATTATTAGCTTGATTTCTTCACTACATTTCCCAGAGGTCATCTCTGAGTTCCTGCTTTAGCACAGGGCATCGTATAGAAGCAACGCATGGTGCCCGGGAAACATCAAAATTCAGAGTACGGTTTCTGCTGAATGTGTATTTATGTTTATTATCGGATTCCCATCGTAAAGTCGAAATGTCATAAAACGAGGAGTAATTTTGTTTAATTGCAAGGGACTAAACTCGCTTTGGTTTAAAAGCTTGTATAAGAAACTGAGCGTTGTAAAACTGCAAATGCAAAATCGATAATCGTGAGAAGATCGAATCATGAACTCCGTATCGTGAATCGAATCAAACTGGGAGCGCGGTGTATCGTCACACCCCCAGTCACTGCACTGGTACCGAAGGCGTGTTTCCCGTTTGTGTTTCGTGCCTCGGTGGGTCGGTCATATTACAGGACGCCATCCAGGGGTGCCGCCACATTAAAATGACCTTATTTTTTGAAGTCGTTCAGCTCGGGCTGAGTAAAGTAAATGTTAGGATTTCATTTAGGGCGGGGCCAAGAGCCGATACGATCATGGTATGTCATTTTGAAGGGCAGCTTTTTACCTTAGGTATCATATAATCATTTCAGAAAAATGCAGCTGAGTTCATTCTTAACACTTTGTAAAGTTACCGAATCACATGTAAGCTTATATAAGGCAGCACCATTTGGTGTATGCACACTCCTGCCCCCTGTCGGTTTGTTGAAGTAAGTGCAGCTTGGCGTTATATAAGTTTAATCTATTTAATTATTTGGATTTAAGCTGAAGCCGGTATCGCTGTGCTGTGCCGCGCTGCTGATGGTCCATGAGCACCATCGCTGTTATGAAGGCTTCTTTATGCATCTTTAGTATTAAATCAGTTTATTCACTGTATATAGACACTAGCGTCTCATTTTAAGGCGACAGAAAAGCAGATGTTACAGTTTTCACATCGGAGAACGAGTCCGATACACGTGCGAAATCACATCCCGTTCTGCCACGCTTGCTCGTAGGCTTGGACTGATAATGAAACTTAGACACACAGTTATCTGAAGAATTATCGAGATTAATAATATGATCGCGATCAAAATTCAGCTAGGTAATGACCTAAATATCTGGGATAAGCTGCTATATAGGTGAGTATATGACAGCTGTAGGGGTGTAACGATGCACTGTGCTCACGGTCTGAGTTCATTCACGATACGAAGTTCAGGATTCCATATTCTTACTTTTTATTTCTGAAACGTAAACAATGCAAAGCAATGCACCATTTGAATATGGTTTTAACCAAAATAAAATGTAGTCCTCTGAAATTCAAATAAAATACATTCCTTTTTTATTTCTGATTAATGACAGTTAAAATAATGTGCACTATTGTTGTATAAAAAGAAGCAAAAACGGCCAGTAGTCTCCTGTGATTAAAAGAAATGAGGAGCTTAAATGAGAGCGAGCGAGAGAGCATGGCGCCCTCTGGTGTTCAGGAACGCAGTTACGTTCATACAGTCTGCATTAAAATGAAAGTCAAAGGAAATGTAAGAAAAACAGCAGATCTTTCCATTATTTCCATTCCGTCCCAACTTTTTCTGATTTGGGGTTGTGGGTTTATATGGTGAAGCTACTACAGACATTTAGTTTACAATTTTAAACCTCTGTTTCTAGTCATATCTTTAGAATGCTTGGCTAAAGTGTTTTTGTTTAAAAACTTGTACAAGATGCGTTGCTTTGCCTCGTCTACGCTTCAGAAATAAAAAGGAATGTCTTTTGTCGAACATAAAATGAAAATTAAACCGTGAAGAACTCGAAGTATCGCGAATCGAATCGTGAGCAGAGTGTATCGTTACACCCCTAGTGGCCATAAACTAGAATGCAGCTATTAAATAAAGCTTAATCACAAAAAAGCTAGAGAATTTTTTGACTGATAATTTGAATAATATCGGTGCTTCTTTACATTATTGTGATATTTGAGGATATTATTTTTCGACCCAAACCTGCATGTTATCGGGGATGGAAGAGGAGCAAGAAGAAGTCTTTAGAACCTGAAAGCATAGAAAACATGGCGCTGTTCTGAACGGTAGAGCTAAAGGCTAAAATGGGCACCATAGAAGAGCTGCTAAAAAAGGCTCGAACCCTGACCCGACAGGACTGGTGCTGTTTCACTGAGAGCTGTAACCAAGTATTGGAAGGAAGCCTGGAATTTTACCTTTAACTGCACAGCTTCTGTCAGTAGTTTAACTTATTTCTGCTCAAAGTCGCCTTGAATGCATTCTGATTTTTAGTCGTGTAAAATGCTGATCTGCTCCGAGTTTGAATACCGTACTTATGTTAATGGACTTCAGTGATTCACAAACGTTTCTTAAGAAAGAAAATCTTCAGTGTGTTTTTTCTTAACTTCATTCTGAAGAAAAAAGTTAGGGAAAATTGTTACTCTTCAGATAACTTAAGAATTACCTTTTTTTGTCTGAACCCTTAAGAACAAGTGGTATGCTTCAAAACATTCTGTGCTTCAATGTTTTCTTACCTTTATGATAGCCTCTCTGGTCTTAGGCTGTAAGAGGTGACCAGATAAGCATAAAAAAAAAACAATTTAAAGCGTTTATTTATTGGAAATAAGGCCAACATACCAACGCTGTCTATATATAGGAAGTTTATGGCAAAGCTGATGCAGTTGCTGATTCAACTAATAAACTAAATAAAGGTAAATACAAACTCAAAACGTGTCCCATGCCTACGTAAGAAAATGAGGAGTTACTTAAGGTAATATTTGAGAACTTCTTATGGGTATTTTTGAGAATTGCATTCAAGAACATTCTTATCAACTTCTTAATGTGACTTAAGAACCTTCTCAAGTTTTTTCTTAAGAAAGCGTTCCATGGGAAGGTTATTAAACACTAAGAAGTTCAGAAGAATGTAATTTGTATTTCCATTATTTAGTTTGAATCCGTTCAGAAAAGTCAAACAAGAAAGAGGTGATGGTGGAAGAAATGGGCAACAGGAACAAATGCAGTACTGCAGAACATAACTAACCTGTTCAGGGTTTGGTCAGTTCCGATGCTCACCTTGTCAACTGTCACAGCCTAAGAAACCTGTGCGGTTCTCGTAGAGTTAAGGAAACATTTAAGAACAGAATGTTTTCAAGAATACCACTTGTTCTTGGAGTTGTTCTTAAGAAAACAATTTTTAAAAAATAAGGTCCTAAATCCTTAAGAAGTTATTTGCAGGATAACACATTTCTGTAACATTTTTCTTAAGAATGAAGTTAAGAAAAAAACTTGCACAGGTTCTTAATACCAAACAGTAAGAAGTTCATAAGAATGTTCTTAAATGCAGTTCTTGAAAAAAACTTAAGACAAAAGGCTTTTAAACTGTTGAATTGAAAGTATGTAGGCCTTATTTCCAATAAATAAACTGTTTAAGGAGAAAGATTAAGATTAAGGTCAAGAAAACACAAGAACACCAGAATACCACTTGTTCTTAAGAAAAGAGTTTTAAAAAAATGAGAAAATTCTTAAGAAGTTATTTGCAGAATAACATTTTCGTAACATTGTTCTTAAGAATGAAGTTAAAAGACGCACATAAGAAGATAGTCCTTCTTAAGGCACTTTTGTGAATCCGGTCCCTGGACTTCATAGGGGGTTTGAAGCAGAGTAGCGTTCTACAGCTGAGCCACTCTGGTTCGTATCACACCTCTGGTGAGGTTTCGGTCGTGTTTTGAATTGCGTTTGGTTTCCCGGCACTGAAAGTCCAGCTGTTAGAAGTTATAAGTTCAGGTGTACGGTTTCCTGGCACTGAAGGTTTGGGTTAGGCTTCACGTGTTTCTCCCGAGCACACTCCCATAAAGAGATATTCTGTACAGGATCCAAACCAACCCGTGTCTCATCTAGCTGTCAAAAAATGCTTTGTACTTTGTAACTGATCACTAACCCCTGTGCTGTATAGAGACGTTCCACGATAAACAGGTACATCAGTGAATGCAGACTGGTGGAACTGTGCTTGTATATCAGAGTAACCATTAACCGCAATAAACTGAGATATTTACCTACATGATCATTGTGTTTATTGACATTCACCAATGTGGGGGCTTAAAACACTACAGTTCCCTTTGACTTTCCCTGGCAGACAGTCCAAATGTAAAGTATAATCCCACCAGTGTGTCCTGGTTCTTCCCCGTCCAGAGGGACGTCCCTGGAACAGCTCTACCGACCAAGGAGCATCCTTTTGAGAAAACTCATCTGGCTCCTCTGAGTCTGAAGGAGTAGCAGACCTACTTAGAGGGAAAAAACATAAGACACCAGGAGAAGAGTAGTAAGATCGAAAGAGAAAGGGTTTGAGTTGAATTTTAAAGGAAGACCTGGTAGAGCAGTCAGAAAGTGATTGTGGGTGGGAGTTCCATAGCTTGGGAGCAGTGGCACTGAAAGACCTGCCACCCACTGTCTTGTGTGTGGGACAACAAGAAGTCCAATGCCAGAAGATCTTAGGGAGTGAGAGGGACAGTAAATAGAGGCAAGACCATGAAGGGCTTTTATTTATATATATATATATATATATATATATATATATATATATATATATATATTATATATATATATATATATATATACACATATATATACACATATATATACACATATATATTACCCATATATATAAAAAGGAGTTTTTTATACTTGGTACTGTTAGATATTGGTAAAGGCCTTTTCACACTGTAGCATGGCGGGTACTGTATCTGGTACTTGTACCTGGGTCAGTAGGTGATGCTGCCGCTTGCTGGATGTTTCGTGTATTACAACCAACTGGCTTTTAAAGGGTCGATGTTTTGAATATAAATTTCAACTAAAAACTAAACAAGTAGGAACACACAAGCTCACCATCTATAACCGTCCCACAGCATATATAACCTACTGTGGCCAGATTTGTCATTTTAATTCTACTGTTTCTGCATAATAATAGCAAAGCCCTGATCCACTTGTACCAGCACAACACATTCTGTTATCATATTCTCCATTTTATTGTTTATATTTAGCTTCTGCTCATTTAAACTACTACTATAAACTCATTAATTAGGTAACTTGGGTTAATTCTTACATATAACATCTAGGCTGCCCAAGCAGGTTTGGTCCCTTCTCCCTATCAGAGAGCAGATCCTTCTCATGCAACCACACTACTAGCCACCTAGAACTGCACAACACTTACAGATACAGCATCTCCACAGAGGGAACAGAAACATTCAAACAGCTTCTAAATGTCACAACATGAATCGTCCACTCCTGAGGCTGTCCAAGCAGAACTGTGGCCGTCAGCATTTTTTATTGTTTAATAAATAAAAGGCTTGTGCTTCACTTGAATGCCGATTTATTTGATCTGGTACATGTTGCACTAACAGGAGCCTTTATGTCATAGCAGCAAAGGTCTCTAGGATCCTACCGGGACGCTCTTTATGAAGAAAGGTGCAAAGAGATGGATCAGAGAACCGTGTAACGTCAGAAAACAGATTTAGCTAAATAAATATTCTAGTTCTACGCAAATACAAATAACAAACATTTATGTAACATGCTATGTAAAAACTGAAAAAGAGCTACACATGAGTGAGAACACATTAATGCTACACAAACCTAACAGCGTATCTGTATGTGGGACACCCCTGCTCTGGGTCATGGTCCTCAGACCCAGGGAGCTGAGGAACATGCACGTTCCTGCTCTCTCAGGCTCAGCTCCCTCGGGTTCTCCTCGGCTTTCCTGTGCCTTTCCTGTTACCAGCACCAGACCTGTTCCACTCTGAGATCCCTCACCAGTAGGGTTGGGTATCGTTTGCATTTTAGCGATTCTGATTCTGCTTATCGATTCCACACGTTGCATTTAACCTTCTTGTTTTCTCTCAAAGTGGAGAAACTTCTGAGCGCTTCGGAGCTTCCACACAGAGCTAATATGGATACTGTAAGAATATTTGGACTGGTTTTAATCCAGATCTCTTAATATGGTTTATTCTTAACCTGGATTTATCCAGAATAACATCGATCTTAATCTGGGTGTAAATATGAATGTGTTATCGTTGTATGAAGCTCGACTCTGAACCTGTTCTCTTCGTAATCCAGTCGTTTTAATGCTTAATGTCTTAATCTACAGGTATTTTAATCTGAAAGGGCTAATATGGATATTGTATGAATATTTGGACTCTTTAATCCAGATGTTTTAATACTGATCTCTAAATCTGTTCATATTTAATCTGATTATATGTTTTTTTTTATTGGTACTCCCCTTAATCTGGTGAGCAGTGAATGGTTTAAGTCTCAATCTTAATCTGGGTGTTTTATTATTTAATCATGGAATCTTGACTCTCTTTAATCTTCTGATATTAATCCTGGCCATCTTAATCTGGATATAGTAATCCAGACGTTTTAATACTGATCTCTTAATATGGTTCACTCTTATTCTGATTATCTTAATCTTTTTTTTTATTTTATTACTTAACCATAGATGTCTGAATCGTACATTAATCCTGGGTCTCTTAATCTGGAATTTGTAATTAATCTGGATTTTGCCGTTTAGAGTCCTTTTAGTTTAGGAGGTTTAATACAGATGTCTAAACTGGAGTTCTTCTTAATCTAGACTCCTTCCAATCGTCTTATTAATTACGCACATCTTTTTTTTTTTTTAAACCTGGATCTAGACGTCATCTTTTGACTTTTTAATATAGATGTTGTGATGTTGGTCTCTTAATCTGGTCTTAATCCCAATTTATCCTACTCTTAATCTGGTTAATCTGAGTCATGAACTTCTGAATCTTGATTCCTTTCCATCTTCTGATATTGGTCCTGGGCGTCTTAATCTGGATAAAGTAATTGTGGTTTATTCTTATGACCTTAACCTGGGTGTTAATTTCAACTTCTTGATCATGGATATCCGAATCTTGACTCTTCTTAATCACATATTAATCCTGGGTCTCTTAATCTGGATGTGTTGATCTGGATTTCATAATTTGCATTCCTTTTAGTTTAGGAGGTTTAATACAGATGTCCAAACTTGAGTTCTTCTTCATCTAGACTCCTTCCAATCTTGTTATTAATTACGCATATCTTTTTTTAAACCTGGATTTAGTAATCTAGACATCATCTGTTGACTCCTTTTAACATGTTGTGATGTTGGCTTCTTAATCCGGTATTAACCTCAATTGATCCTACTCTTAATCTGGGTCCTGGACTTCTGAATCTTAATTCCTTTTAATCTTCTGATATTAATCTTGTGTGTTTATATCTGGATAAAGTAATCTAGATGTTTTAATGCAGATCTGTTAATACGGTTTATTCCTCTTCTGATGTCCGTCTTAATCTAGGTGTTTTCATTTCAGCTTCTCATCATGGATGAAGGTTAATCCAGGCTCTTAATCTGGTTGTTGATCTGGAAATTGTGATCTAGATTCCTTTTAGTTTAGGAGTTTTAATATAAATGTGCAAACTTGAGTTCGTAATCTAGACTCCTTCCAATCTTCTTATTAATTCTGGATTGTTCTAAATCTGGATGTGTTAACACAAAGGTTTAGCCTAGACTCTAGAACCTGGATGTACTAATCCAGACCCTAATGGGCATCATTTGCATTGTATCATGTAGTGTGTACCCTTTTCATTTTCTCTCTAAGTGGAGCCAAACTTTTAGGCACTTCTGAGCTCCCATCTTCCTCTAATCCTCTAGCGGAGCGTACCAAAACACAACTACGGAATGCTGTACGTGATCACATGACACACCGATAGGTGCCTCCTCAATACAGACGTGTTTTTGCTCTAATCATGCCCGTGCATTTGAAGAATAAAATGCGTTAGTAGGAACCGACAAGTGGAATCGAAATTCTGTTTTTTAATGGAATTTTGGAGCCGATTTCGATACCCAAACCTACTCGCGAACATGGGGGGGTCTAGCCCCTTTTTAGCGGTGCTCAAGCACCCCTTAATTGAGTCCCAGCACAATTAAAAATAGCAAGTCTTTTTTTGTTCTTGGTTTCTAAACGGAATCTTTTCTCTCTGATAAGCTGGAAAAATGTTAAAACCACAGAACATATACGGTTTAAACATAACATTTTACCACAAAGCTGTCCCCCCCTTGCCTTGCAAATGGTATATTCCAAGTGATGGTTTTGTGGCTCAGAGGCTCAGCACTAATGGAAGGTTACAGTCACAGTGTCGTGTCGTTGGGGGCTGGGACTGGATCTGGGACACGTGAAGGGTGTACCAGGGGTGCCCCGTGAGGAACACCAAAATAAGCCGAGGTTACAACTTTCTTTAAATTGCATTGATATTAGTAAAAAAGTAAAGTGCGTAAAAGTGTAGAATCTAAAATAAGTTAACGTGAGCAGGGATTATCACTCAATCCTGCGTGTGATCACGGTGTAGCCGAGGTCTCCCCGTGAAGAATTAAACTAATCCCAGAATACTAAACTGGCTCTATTAATCCTGGATGTCTTCATCACGACTCTTATCTGGACGTTGTCATCTGGACTGTTAATCTAGATGTTTTAATGTCTTCTCACATGTTAGTCACGGAAGCCTGAATCTGTAAAACTCGTACTTTGTAATCTGGGTTTCATATTCGAAATAATAAGGACTACCTAATCTGGTTCCTTCTTAATCTGGACTCAATCTGTTTATATTAATCTCGAACGTTCTAACTGGGACTCATTTTAATCTGGATTTGTTCATGTTTATTTAGTACTTTGAACGTTTATTCTAGATGTTTTAGCACGATTTATTCTCAGTCTGGTTTATTCTCAGTCTGGATTTATCCTAAATAAAGTCTTAATCTGGGTGTTAATAAACGTTTTCATTGTGTTTCGTGACTCTGAATCTGTTCTCTTCGTAATCTGGTTGTATTAATGCTTAACGTCTTAATCCAGAGTGTTTATATGGATAAATATTTGGACTGCTTTCAATACAGATGTTTTAATAATGATCTCTTAGTCTTAATATTTCTTGTACTCTCCTTAACCTGGTCAGAATGAATGGATTAAAATAGGTTCGTTATAATCTGTACATGATAGTTTGGATTAGAAGTTTTAATACTGATCTCTCAATCTAGTTCGTTCTTAAGTGTCTATGTTAATCTGGGTGTTTTCACATTTAATCATGGATGTCTGAATCTTGACTCTTCTTACGTGTATATTAATCCTGGACCTCTTAATCTAGGCTCTTAATCTGGATTTTGTCATTTAGATTCCTTAGGTGTTTTAACACAGATGTCTAAACTTGAGTTCTTCTTAATCTAGACTCTTCCCAACCTTCTTATTAATTCTGTGCATCTTATGCTGGACTGTTTAATTTAATCCTGAATTCTGTTTAATCTGTTTTAGATCCCCCTTAATCTGCCTGTTTTAGTTACTGAGGCCTTAACTAGAGTTTCTCTTGGTTTTTAAATGTGTTACTATTGATGCCTTAACATCTTGTTGTCCTCATCCTTTAAATGTAGATGTTTATCAGGATTATTTTTAATATGGACTCTCAAGATCTAATTCTGGTCTCTTATGATTTCTTAATCTGAACTTTTCTTAGCCTGGGTTCCCCTTAATGTGAAAGTTTTAATCTGGATTTTAACAATGTAAAGATCTTGAGAGGTTTTTGCTTATCGTCCCTCGTCTGGAAGCTCAGTGGTAGAAGGTCTCATCCGGACGGAATCCGTACGCCGTGGCCGGACGATGGTTGGCTCCATTACTGTGGGCGAGAGGATTACAGGAATGAGACGAGCCTGAAACAGCCATACACACACACAGGCACCAGGTGGCGCCATGTCATTCTATAATCGTTAAGATCGCAGTGGAGCGCAGCGAACAGGCGCTTACCGGAGGGTCGTTAAAAGCTGCCCGACTGCAGTAGGGGTATAGCTTGGAGATTTGGATTTTATAGTTCGGAGGTTTATATGCTTTTAAACTGAGACTTTGATTGATTAATAAGAGTTTAATAAAAGACTTTGTATTGTCAAAATGAAATAATTCAAAGAACATTTAAGGACTGCAGAGAACAGAGATCCATGCTCTCCCAGACCGGAGACCTTACATCACTTAAAACGTTTTCATCGTCATAATCAGGGAGGCCGAGGGATCAAATCCCAACAAAGCCGTTAACCTGTAACTGGTGAGCTTAACTTAATAAAGACTTTGTGGGTGGAAGCCGTGTGTATTTGCAGGGCGTGTCTGTTATTATGACTTGGATCAGGAGCAGAACATTTGAGGAGTAAACGATGACGCAGGTTCACAAACTTTTTCTTGCAAATAAGCACCATGTGCTCCAGCCAGCTAAACAAGAGCTTTGGTTTTCTGTTGCTTAACTTATTAGTAAATGATAATAGTTAAACAACAAAGCAGAATCAACACTGACACTGACACTGACACACACACGTTATATTTAAAATATGAGCCGTTTGCTTTGCTCCTATGTGCACACTTCAGAATCAGGGGTTCTTGTCCCAGATCAATCTCTATCTGTCTCTCTCTCTCCGTCTCTCCTCACTGTCTGTCTCTCTCTCTCTCTCCGTGTCTCTCTCTCTCTCTCCTCACTGTTTGTCTCTCTCTCCCCGTCTCTCTCTCTCTCTCCCCGTCTCTCTCTCTCTCTCCCCGTCTCTCTCTCTCTCATATGTAAAATACATATTTTTTTCTCTGCACCCACAGGGCCTGTCTGGATAAATCTGAGCCCTCAGTGAGAGAGATTCATGCTCTGGGTACGAAGGCTCAATGGGACCTCCGAGAGCAAAAACAGGCCCCAGACTGACCCGGGATCAGATGAAAGCGACATTAAGTCTGCTCTTAGTCATTGTATAAACACATCTGGAAATCTCTTTTCCTCAGACATCATCGTTTGCGCTGGTGTAAGGCGAATAATTGACGCTGTCAAAATTTCCCTTAAAGCCTGAACCTGCACGTGCAGACGTTTGTCACATGCCATGTGCACATGACTAATCTGATATACAAACTCTCAGCGTACTGCGAGCAGCGCAGCTACCAAACCCTTCCAAACCCAGCGTGCAGCAGACGCCCTGACCCAGAGCGACTTACAGCCGGGCTCAGCAGTTAGAGGCCAACGGCTAGGCTGGGATTGGAACGAACGACTTTCTCAACAGTCCAGAGCCTTAATCCCTCAGCCTCTGGTTACTACGACGATTACAATTTGAACATGATTTCTTTTCTCAAGTCTGGTACAGCATGGATGTTCTCTACAGCCTTTAAGCGTTCTTTGAATTATTTCATTTATATAGTAATGTTAATCACAGCGGGACCCGGTTTGGGTCCCGGTGGTGCCTCCTGCACAGCTCTGGCATCACATGCAGACACAACCGGCTGTACCACAGGGACCCCCTGCATTACAATAGGCTGATACGCTGGCATCCTTACGACCCTCACCAGGAAATGCAGTACATACACGAGAAAATTAATAATATGATTATTTAATATTAAAGTTTGAAGTTTGTGTCACATACTTCGGTGAGATTATTGGCTGGCTGCAAAGTAGAAATCCGAAATTACTGCCCGAGTCGTGCAAACCTGGAGCTTTAACATTATCTGATTACTCAAGTGCATGTAAAAGTCTGATTTCCTGCAGTTATCGGATTATTAAGTGCATGTAAACTGTACATTCTGCGTTCACTTGAGAGGACCAGACAGGTCTAATGAACAGCACAACAAAACGAACAGGCATACGCCGGACCTGCTGGACCACAGGGTGACCTTACTGACCAATAAACAGAGCAGGAAGCGGATGCGTCCGGCCCACTTCCCAGCTATTAAAGTCCAGCCTGTCACCTGGCCGTCTGTGAAGGCTTCACATAAAGAAGCTGAGTGTGTGTGCCACAGAGAGTAAAGTCAGCCTGTAAAGTTTACTGTTGCACAAGGTGAGACTGAAGAGGAAACACAAGCTGACTCCTTCATAAAGTCTCGACGTTTGGTTCAGTTTGGTTGTGAAGCTCAGCTTTGATCTCCTGCTCCTGTCACATCTCCAGTTACACAGTCCTACATTGGCACATCAGGAACGCCCCGGCTCCTGCCACCACTGCGCCTACAGTGGGTCTTATAGAAACGTTTTGGCAACCCTGCACAAATGATGCTGATTTTCTAACGGAGGAATGAATCCACTGCTTTCCTTCCTTACGTCTGCTCCCTGTACCGGTTGTGTAACGTCTTTTCTTTTGAAATGTCATTAATGTCATTAATTGATACAGGAAATTAGGCTTCACTGGACTGGACTTTACAGAGGGAGGGCGTGCCGGTCTTTGATGCGAGATGTGTGTTGTTGTTTTTTTAAACATCGTAAAGAGGTGGAGCCACGCAAGTGGAGATGGATGTGGACGGACTGCAGTGAAAGTTTTTTATAAAACACTACATAATGGACTAAATAATATAAATATGTGCAATATATACATCTCAATATATCGTTTACACTATTATTCAATGCTATAGTTGTATAATTGTATTCTCTATTTTATTATACTCTAATATTACATGATCTTTTATTTAATTTTTTTTTTTAAATATGTTAATATTTAGCTTCTGTTTATTTAAACGATTGCTAGAAACGTATTACTTAGATAAGTTTAATTCTTACATATATCATCTAGGCCAGTGGTTCCCAAACTTTTTCTGACAACCTCCAATAAGTAAACAAGAACTGTAACTCATACAAATCTACACCTTCCTATTGAATACAACAAACAGGATTCAGCATTTTTTTTTCACCCAACATGCCCAGTCAGGCAAGCGACCAGAGCAACATTCTCTACATGTCTAATGAGTGCCACGATGACGATAACATGGACCTCGTGTGGTTACACACTGTGTCCACACTGTGAACGGTCATTCACTTACCAGGAACTGAATTCTCCGTTCTGAGAGTGGAACTGCATGTAGGGGTCCGGACTCAGTCCTGCATCGGTAGGCATCCCATCTGTGATCACACACAACGAACACCGAGTGAGCCCATTGCTCTCTATTCCACCTCTTAACCCTTATCGATCACATAACCCAGCTACCAGCGAGTGTGCTCACAGAGTAATCGGATTACCAGATATCATAGACGTCTGACACACTAGCCCACCACTGCAGCCCCAGAGGTGTCCGCTCACCAAATGTCCTCACAATGTAAGGAAAACCTGCCAATTTTGACTCGAGAGGACTGTTTTTTTGTGACTAGAAGAGCCAGAAGATTTTCTGTAGGTTACTGACGTTAAGCTTAAAGTGATGGGTAGGTGTACCATTGATTAGCTACAGTAATCATTAAGTCAATGGAAAGTCCATGTGTGTGTGCTAACCTGTACTGTAGAAGAGGTCAGGCTGTTCCAGTGCATCGGTGTCTCCATACAGGAACGTCTCTGCCTCCGTCTCTCTGCTCTCCACCATCTCCAACCACTGAGAGTTAAACCAGCGGAACTTCTCACACTGGATCTTAGATCCCCACTGCTCATCGTACTCCTGCTCTCACACACACCAGACAAACTCCTTCTGAGCCACGGGTCAACACAATTCTGCTATTTATTTTATATACAGCGGTACCTCGGTTCTCGTCATTCATTCGTTCCAGAAGCCTCATCGAGAACCGAAAGCGACGAGTACCAAGCAAGTGTTTCCCATAAGGAATAATTTAAATTGATTGAATGGGTTCCAGACCCCAGAAAATCCCCCCTGTATGAGGCATCATCAGCATTAATGGAGCTGTACTTTACAGGAGCTCCTGATTTATGATGGGGATATGTTCCACAAATCACACACACACACACACACACACACACACACACACACACACACTTCTGCATACTACGAGTGTACGTACTGCGATGATGTCCAGCGTGTTGTCACACACCTTCCTGATCTCGGTGTTTTTGTCGTGCATGAGGTCGATGAGGTAAGCAGGGGCCTCTGAGACGCCAAAGCTCAGGAAAGAGTAGCGGTGTAACGATACACTCTGCTCACGATTCCATTTTACATTCCACAAAAGGCATTCTTTTTTTATTTCTATAGTGTAAACGATGAAGACAGCAAATCTTCTATGTGTTTTTTTAACTGTAAAACTTTAGCTCCTTGCAATCAAAGAAAAATATTAAAAACATCAGGTTTATAATTGTAAACAAAATGCCCTATTCCATCAGTGCAATACCAATACTACATTTCTTATATTCAATATCCCTTTGTAATAATAATTCTATCAGTGCATTACTAATGGTTCGGTGTGTTTGACTGGTTAATCTGTCTGTGTGACTCACACTGCATGTGCTTTTCTACAAGCCTAAACAACAACTGACTGTTTGCTTTAATGCTACGTCCATTCGGTTATGTCTCATGGTGGTGATGTCATCCAGGGGAAGGATACGTGTGTCCTTAATGATGACGTCTCTGGTGGCCTGATGGAAGACCATCTGGTAGAAAACATAAACGATCTGGCAAACAAACTCATCGTCCTCCTGCTGGGCTGCACAAAGAACACACACACACACACACACACACACACACACACAAAAACAACAATGGAGAAGTGAGACGACACAGGGACAATTCTCTAGCCCACCAATGAGGCCCTGTTTGAAGCCCTGGCAGTGCCCATCAGGGCCCATTAGTACAGCGGTACCTCGGTTCCTGACCACCTCGAAACTCGTCAAATTCGGTTCTCACTTTCTTAAACGTGTACAAGTCGAGCCACGTGACTCGTTTCAGCCGAAACTCGATTCATGAGTCATGATTCAGTAAACATTGAGAGAGATGTGTTTATCATGTTTTTCTTTAGTTTTACATCTACAGTCCTGCATTCTTAGTGCAAATACATCTCCATGGGTCCTAAAAAGGTTATAATAAGAGCCAACCGAAAGGAAATCAGGAACTGAATCCTCCAGAACACAGGCTGCAGTTACCATTAGCAGCTAGCTCCCTGAGTTCACCAATAGAGTAAGTGTTTTTTTTTTACTTTTCTCTTTCAATCCATTCGTCACTAAATGGAATGAGATTTTCAGCACTTTATTATAAATAAGCTTTGTGTTAATGATTTGGGGTAACTCGTATAGGATAATGTAAGTGTTAATGTGGAATCGGCTCCTCTATGATACAGCACAGACTCTATTAAACTCATCAGTTCATGATATATTAACTTATGATGGAGTTGTTGAACATCTCCCCATCATACATCAGGAGCTCCTGTACAGTACAGCTCCATTCATGCTGATAATGCCTCATACAGGGGGATTTTCTGGGAATCTGGAACCCATTCATACCATTTACATTATTCCTTATGGGAAACATTTGCTCGATACTCATCGTTTTCGGTTCTCGACGATGAAGATCAGCCAGATGAACCAGAGACTCAACGAGGGAATGTGAACCAGTTTACATAATCATAGGTTAGAGAGAATATACAAACAAAGGAGTACTACGTACAATAGGACAAGTCCATATACTTACTAACACCACATGAACACATCGACCAAGTTAGAACAGTCTCTAATCCAGTACGGTAGTTACTTATATACACACACAAACAAATCAGGGTTGCCAGATCCCAAAAGAGAAGCAAGCAAACAAGTCTACGAGAACAAGTCCAAAAAAGGCAAATTACAAAAACAGGCGACCTACTACAACGTGACAGTGGTGACTTGATCAGATATATATAACTGTATAAACTGGGTCACATTCATTCATGGAGTCTCTGTTTCCTCTGGCTGATCTTCCATGTTGTTCCTTTTACTGTCTATCAATCCATTTCTGGCTGCCATCAAACAAAAGTATCAGTCGATTCCATCACTGACCTATCACTCGTGTTCTCAGCTGTACCTCTGCATCGTTTACATATCGCTCGCACACAGCTTTCCTGTGAAAATACCCTTTATGCTTACGATACAGTAGAATAAAAAGACTGTGTGACTAGGGTAAGGTCTGGTCAATGTCCAGTTTGGTTGTTTACCTGTACAGTCAGTTATGAAAGATGTCGCCGTGGTATTTTCACATCCTTTTGAACCATCTTTACCAATGGGATGAATAATTTTGGGTCCCTGTAACAGTCCAGCTTGGTTTTCTGTGTTTAATATACAGTGAGGCAAAAAAGTATTTAGTCAGCCACTGATTGTGCAAGTTCTCCTACTTAGAAAGATGAGAGAGGTCTGTAATTTATATCATAGCTACACTTCAACTATGAGGGACAAAATGAGAAAAAAAATCCAGGAAATCACATTGTAGGATTTTTAAAGAATTTAATTGCAAATCATGGTGGAAAATAAGTATTTGGTCACCCACAAACAAGCAAGATTTCTGGCTCTCACACACCTGTAACTTCTTCTTTAAGAAGCTCTTCTGTCCTCCACTCGTTACCTGTATTAATGGCACCTGTTTGACCTCGTTATCTGTATAAAAGACACCTGTCCACAGCCTCAATCAGTCAGACTCCAAACTCAACCATGGCCAAGACCAAAGAGCTGTCGAAGGACACCAGGAAGAAAATTGTAGACCTGCACCAGGCTGGGAAGAGTGAATCTACAATAGGCAAGCAGGTTGGTGTGAATAAATCAACTATGGGAGCAATTGTAAGAAAATGGAAGACATACAAGACCATTGATAATCTCCCTCGGTCTGGGAGATTATTGACCAAATTGACTTAGTGACCTAATACTTATTTTTTTCCACCATAATTTACAATTAAATTCTTTAAAAATGCTACAATGTGATTTCCTGGATTTTTTTTCTCATTTTGTCTCTCATAGTTGAAATGTATATAATATTATATATATACACATTTGCTTTTTAACTTTAGAGATTGAACAAAACCACCTTGCAGGAATACTGGGCAGAGAGACAGGACAGGGAGCCCAAATAAGAAACTACTCTTTATAACAAGCCCTAAAAACCTGCGACCCGCAACGACCAATATTTGTAAACACCTTTATGGAAAAATAAGGCCAAGAACACTTAGAACTATTGGATCTGGCAACCATGACACAAACAACCGTTTGTGGATCTGCAGCGTTGATCGGTTGTTGAGGTGACCAGCTCTTCACAGAGTTAAAACACATCTTTTTTATTTCCTATAATCATTTATTATATCTATTAAGACCTGGCTCGGATTAAGCACTGAAATAAAGGAACGAATTTCTCCTCTAGGTTAAACTGCAGAAGTTGCATGCCAGCCATTACCGTTCAGGAGCTCGATGAGCGCGGGGATGATGCCGGATTTGGCCAGCATGGCGGCGCAGGAGTCGTCCATGGACACGGTGCCGATCAGTATCACCACCTCCAGGATCAGGTCATCCTCCGCCGAGCCTAAATCACACACAGCAGAGCATGAGAGCTTGGAACATGAACCATTGGCTTTCAGACCGACGCTGAGTCCCTCCGGTGTTACCCGGTTTGAGGCGCTCTTTGAGGTAGGGCACCAGGTTGTACTCTCTGAGCAGCAGCTCCCAGTCCAGGTCGGGGATGGTGAGGTTGGCCAGCGTGCCCAAACACTCGATCACAAACTCCTCGTCCTCCTCAGGGCTGATCTGAGCGGCCAGGTCCCCCACGTAGTTCTGCAGTAAGCAACAACCAGAGTGAAAAGTGAGGACCACAAAGTGAGAGCCTAAACGGAGAGGGGAAACGCACTGACCAGGAAAAGCTGTTTGAGAGGGAGGTCATGCTGTGAGACGTTCCTAATCATCTTCATGATCAGAGGATCTTTAAACCTCAGCGCTCGCTTCATCAGCATCTTCAGACCGTTTCCTGCGGTTATCAACAACGCACATGTCAAACTTCTACAAATCGAATAAGAGACCTTACAAAAACAAAGATGATCGTCTGCGGAGGTGCAGATTTCATTTAGTTATTCGTGCTAATTTATGCTCATTTAGAAAACACAACGTATCCTTGGTCAGAGTGTCTGGTTTAATTTTAAAATGACATTCCTAATACGCTAAATATTACCCTCACAGGACCGGCACAGATCAGGTACTGTTTGGGTATGGGATCATTCTGAGCACTGCACCGACACCGATGTGGTGGCGATGTCTTAGTGTGTGTTCAGACACAGCAGTGCTGCTGGAGTATTTGACCCTGGCATATCGCTCCACCTATCGCTCATCTGTTGTACAGTTTGTGTTCATCCTCCTCTAATCCTTCATCAGTGCTCACAGGAAGCTGGTGGCTGGATATTTTTGGCCTACTTTCAGTCCAGCACTGACACGGAGATGTACAAAACCTCCAGCAGCACTGCTGTGTCTGATCTAACAGAGCAACTAACAAAGTACATAGAGAAACAGATGGTCTACAGTCTGTAACTGCTGTACGTACTACAAAGTGCAGTGGCTGCTAAAATGTGAATAAAGAATAAGCACAATAGAAACTGAAAAAACTTGGAATGCCTAAGACTTTTGCACAGTCCTGTATTGTATATAGACGCCATACCCTCACAGATAATCTGGGCGTTCCTCTTGTTAGCTGCCAGGTTGATACAGAAAGATATAAGCTCCGGGTCGATTCTCTCCTCTCTGTGTTCAAACAGCATTTTCATCAGCTACACACACACCCACACCACACACCACACACAACACACAACACACAACACACACACACACAGATCAGCTAAAGCATTCCATCCACCTGCTCCATAACGATGCTCATCTCTGCGTTACACATCAAATTATCGTCCACATAAAAGCTCGGACACGGGGCTCCCCAGTAGAACATTATCCAGAGCTTCACTACATCTGGTAAGGTAGTTACTTATACATACACATATATATATAAAGAAATCAGGGTTGCCAGATCCCACAAGAAAAACACGGGTTTAATGGAACAATCCCAAAAGAAGCAAATAGCAAAAACAGGAAACCGATTACAATGTGGGAGAGTGGTAACATGATCAGTTTACATGTGTGCAATGAATAAAGAAATAAATATGTAACAGAGAAAAAAGAAAATCTAATCTCTGACTCGACACAGATCATGTGTAAAGGACTTGTACACTCATTGACAAAAACTATAAAGCACCCAGACAGAAATGTCCTATTGTTGCAAATCTTGGCATGCAGTTCTGTCTCTGACTAGATACTGCGTCTTGCCACAAGAGGGCGCAAATGCGCTTCCCCAGAGTGCTGCCCTATAAAAAGGCTCTCAGAGGCTACTTTTGGGTAGTGTACCTGTTTTTGAGAGATCGTTGACTGCTGGACATGCCTCTACGATGCACTCAAAGACATTTTGCAAGGACTTTCCATTGACATGACAGCAAGGGACTACTGTAGCTAATTAATGCCACACCTACCCCTGACTCTAACCTTAACCTCAGTAACCTTAAAGGAAACTTTTCGGTTTTTTTGGTTATTCCGAATAAAAGTTGAAATTTTTGTTTTAAAAAAAAAAAGCAATTAAAGGAGCGAAGACCCGCAAAACGGTCCTCACAAGTGACAATGGGCAGGTTTTCCTCAAAGAACATTTGGGCCTCATAAGTATAGAAAGACAAGGCACTCACACACACCCACAAACATGTAAACCCCATCATATGGTTGCTCACGGCTCTGAAGTCTAGACTGAGTGGCACCCGGGTGCCTCGTCCTTCATCCTTCCATCAAGTCAAACCGCTGCAGGCATTTCCTCCCTCTTTCTCTCTCCCTCTCTCTCACACACACACACACACACACACACACACACACACACACACACACACACACACCTTTCTCTGCTGCGTACTGACGGGTCGAGCCAAACATGAATGTGCACCCTTTTTTCTCTGACCAAATCATGTCTGTTATTTGCTTTAGTTCTACCTCTATTACCTTAGATAACGTGGCTAACAACTCCAGTCAAACCCGACTATCCAGGCACACTTTGTTCCTTGAAATCCCTCTGATGATGCTTCAAAACGCTTCTTGCATCTTCAAAACGCTGCATACTTTAAGAAGTGATCTGGATTATTTGGTGCTTTTCTGGTTGTTTTTTAATACAGACCTATTCGGTTTATTGATACAATTCCACAGCTGATATTACTGAGCGTCTGGAGGCGAGTGTGTGATTTAGGCCTCCGAGCTGGGCCCCGAGCTGCCATCGTGTCACTTCACACCGCAGGCTGAGCGACTGGCCCGAAGTACTGCCCCCTTGCTTTTACTTTTACATGCATCTGGGAGGAATTTGCACTCCATTACAGAAGATGAGGGATTTAAAAAAACGACAACAATTAGGCAGAAGTGGTTTTAGGGTGTCAGCAGTCTGGCTCTCATTAGTGACCCCACAGTGTGTGTCTTTGCGGTTACACGCACACTACACACTCTAAACCTCGTCTTACTTGTTTACTGTACAGTGCTAACGACTTACATCAACAGTCAATGAAACAGAGAGTGTAAGTAAACCGGCTAAACACAGCGACTAGATGAAGCACCAGACCGCGGGGACGTTCCTCAGCGATGCCCAGAATCAGTCCGAGACCTACCACGATCACTTACACAGAAAACAGGCTCGTCTGTCAGAGGTCAAACAGCTGCAAGATGAGCCACGACCAGGCCCAGATATAGGATTATGTCACAGTCAGATTTATTTCTATAGCACTTTTTACAATGCAGCTTTACAATTTTTGATTATCTTCTAAACTATAGGGCCAATCCCAAACTGAGAAAGCCTACGATGACAGTGACAAGGAAAAACTCACTAAACGTTATAAGGAAGAAACCTAGACTCAAAAAGAGACCAGACCTCCTTGAAAGGCTTAGATAATATGTAAAAATTAAACTAAGTTACCTAATTAAGGTCATAGTGACAGTTTAAATATTGGACGACACAGACTGAATTAAACAGGTTAGACTGGATTATGTGTGTGTGTGTGTGTGTGTGTGTGTGTGTGTGTGTGTGTGTGTGTGTGTGTGTGTGTGCGCGTGTGTGTGTGTGTGTGTATTTCAGGATCTCTCTCTGGTCTCTTACCTGAGGGATGCAGTCGGTGTAGGCGAACATGGATTTGGAGCGATCGTCCATGCTGATGTGGTACAGGATACACATCACGATCTGTTTATGGGTCTCACTTCCTGTTACACACACACAACCAAAGATGTAAGCCTTGGATATACAATTACCCCGCTTTACCCACAGGGCCCACCAGAACATGTACTCTGTAAGGGTACCTAATCCTGAAACACCAGGAAACTCATATCAAAGATTAAACTGTGGTCATTTTGTGTGGATTTGGACTTATACAGTACTGTACAAAAGTCTTAGGCCACCATTAGATTTGTTGTTTTAGCAATGGTATAATGACTGTATATGGGACTGTGGTGGCCTAGCAGGTAAGGTACTGGGCTATGGGGTAATAGGTTCAGGGTTCAAACCCCACCTCTGCCAAGCTGCCACTGTTGGGCCCTTGGGCAAGATCCTTAACCCACAATTGCTTGGGTTGTAAGATTGTATGAAGTGGAAGTTGCTCTAGATAATGACATAAATGTATAGAACATGGTCGATGACTGAACCCAAAAATTTAAAACTCTGGAAAATCCTCTTTTCCACTGATCTCCATTCCAGTCTTTGTGAGCGTTAGCCTATCAACAAAGTTGCCCTTGAGCGGAACTTTTGTTATTGACCAAATACTTATTTTCCACCATGATTTACAATTAAATTCTTTAAAAATCCTACAATGTGATTTCCTGGATTTTTTTTCTCATTTTGTCTCCCATAGCTGAAGTGTAGCTATGATGAAAATCTCAGACCTCTCTCATCTTTCTAAGTAGGAGAACTTGCACAATCAGTGGCTGTCTAAATACTTTTTTGCCCCACTGTAGGTAGGTGCCTTCTGGATGGGTTGAGAGCTTCATACAGACACAATTGACTACGCTTGTCATCTACTCAACCCTGAGATGGATTGGCGACCCGTGTTTGCCTGTGCCCTGCATTCTAAGGGATAGGTATCAGAAATCAACAGTAAGAGTAACCTCACAGAGAATCAGATACGTCTCAATTCTGTCCTTTGTGTTTAATCTGACAGACAGACACACAAAAAGGCCAAAACAAGCAAAATAAATTGTTTCATTAATAACACACTTATGTTTAGGGAGTGTCTGCCCCCAGAGACCCCAAACACATACACACACACACACACACACACACACACACACACACACACACACACACACACACACACACACACACACACACACACACACACACACACACACACACACACACACACACGCACAAACAGATCTGTAACATAACTGTTCGTTATTCGATCTGACAAGCCTCAAAAAATACATTAAACAACATTGATCATGAGGACCAGATGGACGCCAGCTGGGAGTGAAAACCTTAAATCAGAGAGGGGGAGAGAGAGAATTGAAGGAGAGAGATGAATGACCTTTTTTAAAATTAAGGAACAAAGAGGAAGCTCGAATTTTCGTGTGGTTGTAAAGGACATGTGTTCCTCATTACAGACCTGACACCACTGACCCACATTACTGCCCCACCAAATGAGAGAGAGAGAGAGCTCTTATTTAACTCTTATTTCCTTTCGACTGTATGTATATTTTGATTCTTTTGTATCCGAGCTTTGGCAGTACAAGTGTTCAAATTTGTCATGCCAATAAAGCAACTTTTGAATCGAGAGAGAGAGATGTGTGTGCTGCTGGAGGGCTTCTTAACGCACGTCGAGTTCTCTTCCCGACCTGTATTTACTCATATGGAGATAATCAGTGACCAAGACTTCATGCAGCTCAAATAAAACACTATTGTTTAGACATGGCAACACAAAGTAAGGCTGCATTATGTACAAAATACAGCGATGCCAAAACCATGCCAATCATTCTGGGGTGCGGGCTGAAACCTACACGCACTGGATGTTAATTCAATTTAATTTGTTTTTCATGTTTTAACCCGACTTTCTCCTGGTCACAGTCACGGGGCTCCAGCAACCACTCCAGGAGAGCATAAGCCTGACCCAGAGAAGACTCCATTCCATCACAGGGCAGCACCGGGAGCTAATCCCCCTCACCTCTCTCAGACCCAGCCAATCGTACCTGCACCCAGCTGGTGGTGGGGTAGCACAGGAAGGGCAATTTAGCATACATAAATTAACCGAAAGCATGTCTTTGAACTGTGGAAGGAAACCAGAGTACCCCGAGTAAACCCACACGGACAAGGGGAGAACATGCAAACTACACAAATGCAGAGTCCGAGTCGGGATCAAACCGGGGATATCGGAGCTGGAGTTGGAAAAAAGTTCATGTTGAACCCTGTTTGTTTTATTCAGGTTGAAGGTATAGTTTATGAGTTAGTGTTAATTCCAGTGGAATTTGGAAGCATAATTTGAGTACGTGTGTCTGAGTGGGGTGGGGGGGGGACTTGAAAATATTCTTATTTACAAAAGGGGAGTTGAGTGTGTAAGTGTTCTAGGGAACATACCCAGGATCGAGGTGAGTTTGGGCAGAAGGCCCACCTGCACCATCTTGTTCCTCAGTCCGGTGTCGAATGAGAGGTTCAGCAGGAGACGCAGGGTGACGTTCAACAGGTCGTCGTGTTCACACGGCACCAACCGCGCCAGTCTGTCGACGGCGTCCAATTCCGCCTACGCAAAATCACACAAGCACGCAAAATCACACGAGTGTGTTTTTACAGAGCAGCTGCACTGTGTTGAATAAGGGAATTTGGTCTGTGTGTCTGGGCCGGAAGGCCTGTCAAGAAACGGAAACGTCGAGCACTGAGCAAACGTTTCCCATAAGGAATAATGTAAAGTGACAGATCCCCAGAAAATCCCCCTGTATGAGGCATTACCAGCATTAATGGAGCTGTACTGTACAGGAGCTCCTGATGTATGATGGGGAGATGTTCCACAAATCCATCATAAGTTAAATAGATCATGAACTGATGAGTTTAATAGAGTCTGTACTGTTTCATAGAGGAGCCGATTCCACATTAACACTCACATTATCCTACAGCTACCCAACATCATTACCACAAAGCTTATTTATAATAAAGAGTTAAAATCTCATGTCATTTAGTGAGGAATGGATTGAAAGAGAAAAGTCAAAAAACACTTACTCTATTGGTGAACTCAGGGTGCTAGCATAGCTGCCGGAGCCTGGAGGATTCAGTTCCTGATTTCCTTTCGGTTGGCTCTTATAAACTAACCCTTTTAGGATCCATGCAGACTTATTTGCACTAACAATACAGTACTGTAGAGAGATCTTCACCGATTAAGGGATATTGTTAATCTGAAACACTGAATCACTGTGTACTGAATCGTGAATCATGAATCAGTTGAAACGAGCTGCCACAGTTTATGCAACTCTGATGAGAATTTGACGGGTTCCCAGTTGGATGAGAACCTTGGATGATTCCAAAATGTTACTTAACACCCTTGTGAATGTAAAAAGTATTCATGTGGGTTAGGGGTGAAGGACTCCACAAATAACTCCAGGCCTCCCAAGCCCATAACCAAAGTTTCACTATTCGTTCCTCACCATGTCGTTCTTGTTCTCCAGGAAAATACTGAGTTTCTTGAGGAAGGAGACGACGAGCACCAGCAGCTCCTCGTTCTCCCGATCCAGCATTTTCACCAGCAGCTGGACGATGTTCTTGTTCCTCATCTTCAGCTCTGTACGTGTATCTTCCGAAAGGTTCAGCAACAGATACAGAGCGACTGCAAATGTTAGAACAGCAAAAACAGAAGGTGAAATGACAAGGCTTTTGAATTCTCCCACAGAGGGAATGGATATTCCTGATGTTTCATTCAGAACCTACACAGAGACAGTGCGGGAAAATCCTACGTTTATCAGCGTTGTTGGCTTGCGTGTGACTAAACAAATGTATACTACTATCCTGCGTACGTCTGCTTATGCAACCAAAGCCCCAGACAAACCTCAGACCAGCACCAGCTGATGATTTAAGTGACTCGGGCCGTTGGTCTGAGTTCTGGACATGCACTCTAACGGGTTTAGTGAGAGTCAGGCTTGAGCCGTACCTCTGAGCAGCTGCTCCTGCTTGATCAGGAGGTTCTGGTATTTCTTACGCGCCTTCTCCTGCTCCGTCTTCAGGTTCTGGTTGTCGGCGTCATCATCACGTGCGCCAGCGTCAAGGATAAAACCCAAACCAAGGGAAACAGCTTTTCGATTCATTCTGTTCTGATCACAGCTTTTTCCGTGAGGATTAAAGCTGTGGCTGTGTTTAATTCCCACCACGTCCGGCGGTATCAGTAAGGATATAAGCCTTGCTCTTCTTCTGCAGCTCCTCCTGCCACAGGTCGTATCTCTTCAGCTCGTGCTCCACGATGTTCATGCACAGGGCTCCGATCTTATAATGTGTGATCAGGCCGTGGAACTGAGAGAAGCTGGAGGAGAAACACAGCCGGCATCACATCGTTTGGACACTGCCATCGTCTCTTAGGACATTAGGTCCTGTTAAACAGGCCAGTGACTGAAATGGTCGTTCCAGGCATGACCAGAATCACATTTTCTTCTTATTGTACTGTAATATTTTTATTCAAAACGTGCTGCACTTCATCCGATTAAACCGGACTTCTTACACTCTCTATAATGAAACGTGCACTTGGTAATGTTCAGATACCTGGAGAAGCAGAAGAAGACATAGACGATGGTCGTGGTTAACTCCATGCTCTGCTTCCAGTCCTCCCTCAAAACACGAGCCAGAGCACCTAATGCAGCTTCTACAAACACAAAGTAAAACAAATGAATCATAACTTAAATGGATCATGAACTGATGAGTTTAATAGAGTCTGTACTGAATCATAGAGGAGCCGATTCCACATTAACACTTACATTAACCTACAGCTACCCAACATCATGAATGCAAAGCTTATTTTATAATAAAGGACTGAAAAACCTCGTGTCATTTAGTGAGTCCTATTGTGAATCTGAATCACTGAATCACTGTGTACTGAATCATGAATCGAGTTTCAGCTGAAACGACTCGGGCAGCTCGACTCAAGTTTAAGGAGTGCGCCGAGCAAATGACGAGAAATTTATCTATACAAAATGCTTCGAGAACCAAATTCAACGAGCTCCGGGGTGGCCGAGAACCCGAGGTGCCACTGTACACCCCAAGATGAATTAAACCATCACTAGGTACCGTTATGCAGCAGCTCCTCCAGGTTGTCAGGATTTCGGGCGAGGTGCAGGATAAGTGTGGATCCTCGGATCTTCTCTGGGATTCCCTCATACAGCAGCTCCACATAATCGTCGATCTTATTAATGTTTGCCTCTTCATCCAGCTGAAACACACGGCGCAGTTACAGGAACTATAACAATTACTAAAGCCTGCAGGATTACCACATAATCATAATCATAACAGCATCGGTCCTGCAGAATTCCAACAGGAAACTCCTTATGGGTGTCACTGCCATTATCCTACCAAATCTAATCCAACAGCTCATAGGCTGTGCAGTTGGATGAATTGAGCAGGAAACAGAAGGTTGTTCAGTCAGCAATCATCAGACCTCAATATCAGCTAGAACATGTGGAAATATTTATAACAGCAGGGAAATCTAAAAAAAGGCTCCACATATTCAATACCCAGTCAGCGGAAGAGTGGCTAAAATGGACAGGAACTGTCTGAGGACACAGGGTAATCCCTATCTACTGTTGCTGGTTTTAAGGAGATGGAAGACGTAGGGAACAAAGGACACACACGGCTAATTTCCTTATATTTTGAGCTTTTTGGTCTGAACTGTACCTCCATCCCTTCAAACGGAGTCAGCTCTCGTGGTCTGACGGCCTTCTTCTCTTCTTTCTCCGCTAAAGAAAGAGAAAAACCCCAAGCATATTTGATATTTGATATATGTAAGTGATTACAATATTAGAGCTGAAGGATAAGCTTATTGACAGTTGAAAGGAGGCTCCTGTATCCTGTCAGGCCGCCTCTAGCCTGGATAATTGAATTGCTGATGGCAAGCCTCTTTTAATTCGTAATTAAACACACCTTTGAGTGTAAACTCAAATAATAAACACTAATTAAATCACGCAACTAAACATAACTCAGTTGCAGCACGTTAAACAGTTCCTGACCTTTGCTGCTGGGCTTCTTGCGGTTCTGTAAGTAGAACAGCAGATGTTCCACCTCGGCCACTTTAGAAGGATGGATGAGTTTACATTCCTCCACCACCTTCCTCGCTAGCGTGCACACGTCAGTGCTGGAGTTCAGGCTCCTCAGACGTATACTGATGAGCCAAAAAGAAGAACATGAGCTACTGATAGATCACACTTAGAACACACAGACGAGCCAAAATATTATGGAAGCCTGGACGTGGTAAACTGACGTTAAACATTTCCGTGACTTGTACCACAGCAGGACAGGATTTGTTGGGCATGATTTGATGAGCAATGGGCACCGACTCCCTGTGTCCTTCTGGTTTGTCCCTCCTCGGACCACTGGCGGTAAGTATTTGGCAACTGATCAGGAGCACCCCTCAACACAATTTGTCCCTTGTTGAAGTGGCTCAGGTCTTTACTCCTGAACATTTCTCCCACAACTACGAGAACCTATTGTTTACTTACAGTCTAGTACAGTGGTACCTCAGGTCTCAATGCTAATTCGTTCCAGAAGGCTCGTCGAGACCCAAAAACGACGAGTACAGAGTAAATATTTATCATAAGGAATAATGTAAACTGAATGAATGGGTTCCAGATCCCCAGAAAATCCCCCTGTATAAGGCATTATCAGCATTAATGGAGCTGTATTGTACAGGAGCTCCTGATTTACGACGAGGATATGTTCAAATCCATCATTAGATAAATATCATGAACTGATGAGTTTAATAGTCTAAATAGTTCTGTTAGGGGTCATGACGTTCTAGCTCATCAGCGTACTGCTGTCTATTGTCTACATTTGAGCCTTTGGAATGAGAATTAGAAACCTTACATTTTTTGACACTGCTTGCGTTCTTCGTGGACAGAATCTCCATTTTCTCCGAGGATGCACGCCTCCACCTCATAGTGCACCACCAGAGCTTTCTCAGTGGGGTGCACGTCAATGTTTCCCGGCTTCACTTTCCTAAAATATAAAAATAAAGCATTAAAACTTGTACCTCCACCCCGTGGTCTCCAGGATAGGTGATGGAACACCTCACAACCCTGACCAGGATAAGGATATATTCACAGAATGTGACTTTAAACATCTAAGAAGACTTGTATCTGTTATGGAATTTAGTTTTTGGATTGTTAAGGAGACCACAGAGCAGAATCGTAAGAGTACCATCACAGGGCTGGGATGTGTCTCAATTACTTCAGACAGTCTCCTCAAGAGAATTCAAAACGTGCTTAAGGGAGGTCACACTAAATACTGACCTTAGCCTGCAGAAGCCATTTTGTTCTGAAATTCGTGTGTTTTATTTTGTGTGAATGTTTATAAATATCTATTATCTTAATAAAGAGAACGAGAAATAAAAACACATGGATATTATGCCATTGCTAAAACAACAAATCTAATGACAAATCTAAAGACTTTTGCACAGTATATCCCATCTATTATTTCCTAGCAGCTTTCTCTAGATACACTACCGACATTATGCTCTGTTAAAGATTTTTTTTAAGGTTGCAATATAATGTGAATAGAGTCTTGTCTAGGAAGCATTGCGACACTGCAGCGGTAAAAGAACAGGGTTTTATAATGGCAGGAGTTCTGGTAGATTAATAGTGGTGTGTTGTGCATATTAATGAGGCAGGTTAAAGATGGATGAATATAAAAGCACCTGAATGAGAGTCAGGATAAAACTCCATTAATATTGCATTCATTAATATGTGGTATAGATACTAAAGTAAACACTGTAGAGACAAATATGAATGCACAGCAAGATCACTATGACAAGTTTATAAAACACTACGCTGCGTCTTTTACTGGTACGTTAAATAAATAAACGATTTACCGTTTGAGATACTGCGCCTCATCCATCTGCATCTTCACCTACATACAATAATTCACATGGAACAGAATTGTACCGATATCAACTGTGATTATTGTATTGGTCTAACGTTCAAATGTGTCTTTGCTTACAAATTAGTGCACTATATAATCTGTGCCGTGTTATTGTTTCACACCCATACAGTGCGCAAATGTAAGGAGTACTGAGCGGATTAGGACACCGCCCGCCTGTCCAGGTTTCCATCTGGTGTGTTTTACACAGACTAAGAGCGTACTAGTGCGCCAGCTATAGGCCTGGAGGAAAAGAGTAATGGTTTCTGCTAGTCTGCCGTTCTGTGGATTTATATTACATTAAAAAGTCACAATAACGTACATTAAAAAGTCACAAAAACGTATATTAAAAAATAACACGTGTGTTAATAAAACTTGTTGAGAAATTTGTTCAAATGCAATAACCCTTCTGCTCTGGTGAGGGACACCGTGTTCCTGTGTTACACTTAGCCGATGCTAATATGTTTTCATTCGTTTAACAGTGTGATTAAAACTTACAGATTTCCATTTGGTCTCCCACAAAACTTAATCACCGAGCAAATCCCATTCATGGATGGATAAAAATGAAATGGATAATAATAATAAAGCATAAAAATGTCACAACCTTTAATCTAATACAAGCTAATCGCTATTATTTACTATGAGTCATTTATTATTTATTCATTTAAGTGTCATATAATAATGACATAATCTGTTAATGTTATCATTTGTGGTTGCCCACAAACGTAAAGTTGTAAAAAAAAAAAAATGTATGAACTGCATTAACTACTAATAAAATGTTGTCTGATCAAAGTAGACTTACTAACATCAAGTCAAGTCTGATTTATTATTGCTCCTCTCATTTCAGATAATTAAGTGGGGAACAGCAAAAGATTTAAAAAAAAATTCTAGAATTCTGAATCTCTGCTTGTAGTATTGCTGTGAGAAAGACAAATGATGGAACACCATGAAGCCATGAACTCATGAGGCACTAGCTGAACCTTTTCCTAACTGTGAAGCATGGTGGAGGATGCACCAGGCTCACTTTACTGCAGATATTCACTGATTCAGATTCACAACAGCTCTAGTTCAGTGCAGATCTGTGCTGTGTTTATCGTGTTTTGCTTTATTTTTACATCTACAGTACTGTATTCTTAGTCCAAATATCTCCATGGGTCCTAAAAAGGTTAGATTATAAGAGCAAACCAAAGCAAAACAGGAATTGAATGCTCCAGGACACAGGCTGCAGAGTGTTTTGCATTTTTCAATTAATTACACACTAAATTCATTGAGAATATTCAATACTTTATTATAAAATAAGTGTGGGTGTTAAGGATTTTGGCTAAGTGTAGTTAATATAACTGTTTTAAACGATTTCTAACTTATCATTACTTATCATGAGGCTGAATGTAACTGCAGTCATTTCAGGTGGACCGGAAAATGCAAATAAGAAGCCAACTTCAGCCTCATCTCCACTATGAAACGCCAAACACTCTTAAACTCATCAGTTTATGATACACTTAACTTATGATGGATTTGTTGAACATATCCCAATCAGGGACCTCCTGTATAATACAAGTCCATTCATGTATATAATGTGTCTTGTGTACTTATTATTATTTATAGCTTTAGATCAAACAGACTGAGGCTGTATAAGGGTATGTAGAAGGTCGATCTATTTTCTTATGCCTTCAAATCTGATGCTAAAGGAAACTGGTGGGGGGGAAGGTCGGTGAAGGGATTGGGGCCACTTACGGGCCACATTCTGCATCAGATGTAAAGGCTAAATATTGCAGAGGTTTAATTGCAGCTTCATTCATAGAAAATGAAGTGAAATAGCTTCATACTAATAGCGCGTGAGATTTGGGCAAGAGGGAGGCCAGATTTCCCACAGGAAACACGGCAAACATCAAACTAACAGTGGCTTCAAAAAACCTGACTGCAGCTCTGCAATGCAAACCAGTTCCAAGCTTCAGAGCTGCTTTCATTTCCATCCACGTCAAAATGATTTTGTCTGGATAATTTTGTGGAATTTTGTGTTTCGCTGTATTAAACTTTACAGCCTGGAGACGTGGTTCTGTCTTAAAGCAGCAACAAGGGAGCTTCTCTTCAGCCTTTGCTTCCATCTGACATTCTCTCTCAACCATAAGGGTTTGTGATTCCCTTCTGGAAAATACTGATGATACACCAGTTCCGCTGCCACTGAGATACACTGGCACCTCATTCAGGACGTGTGTTCGCTTACACCCTGTGAATTCTGGAATGGGAAAAGGGGAACATACCAAATACCAATCAATTCTGAAAATCAAAAAATTTCTTTCAAAGATTCAACTTTTTCCTCCATTTGTTATGCTGATGAAAAAAAATGTAATAATAATATTTAATAGAAGTGGTCTCAGAATTTTGGCTGCTGTACATACAGTTTGTTGACTGGGTGACATTTGTTTATGGATAATAATAATGGCCATATTGAGAAAGTTACAGGACTGTGCAAAAGTCTTAGGCCACCATTGGATTCGTGACTCCATAATCCTCTTTTCAGATCTTATTTCCAGTCTTTGTGAGCTTTTGCATATCTTAGCCTTGTCACCCTGTTCCACTTCTGAAAAAGTATTTTCTTGGCTGCTACCTTTCCACAAAGCATTCCTGATCAAGCTTCTTCAGGCTGTAGGGTCAACTTGGCATCTCAAAGAAGCTCCCAGGTGCTGTGCTCAAGTGTAAGGGGAGGAAACACTAAATACTTTCCATTGTAGCCTTCTTGTTTTTTCTCAGTTTTTAATACTGCGTACAAAGTTAGTGTGTTTTCTGGCTCTATTACAAGAGTAATAAAAAGACTGAGAAATAATTAGACAGGTATGGCATTGTAGCATTGCTTAAACAATGGTTTATCTAACGTAATGGTGGCCTTAGACTATTGCACAGCACTGTATGTACATGAAAACTTTAGTTTTGGCTTTTATTAGTGTTTTCCTCTGTTACACCATGTACTACAAGAGAGGTACTGGGAAGATTGTGCCACCAAGACTGTTCTATATGCCACCTTAAGCAACTGTCTGTTCCACATGCTGATCTTGACCAGATTTACCTCAGTGTGCCACTTGAGTCATCATCTTCCCCGAAAATGCGTTTACTCCCATAGTGAAATGTTTTCATTATTCAGAGTGAGTCATCCGGATCATCTTTCCAATACATGCCTTGTTGAATCAGAAAGAATCCGGGGACAAAGAAGAGATGTTTTGAAGTCCCATCATGTCAGCGTTCGAGCTGGTTAACCTCCATGGGAACCACTCCATGGAGTTTTAAACTCATATGGATAATAATTCTGTTTACAGTCTGCTGTCGCTGATGACCTGACCACTTTTTCCAGAGTGAAGCATGTTTTTCTGTCTCGGTCGTCTGGCACTCAGACTCAGACACGCCAGAACGTTTTAACCTTCGTACTGTCAATAGCGCAACAGCGCGGCGCTAATCCTAATAACTCAAAACATTTTGGACTGATTTATAGACAAACTGTGAAATATGAGATTAATAAGAGCTACAAACACATGACTTCCAGCTGTGTGAGAAATAAGCTCAGCGTGAGAGAACAGGACGTGGAAAGAACTGTGTTGTTACTAATGAAATGTGAACCAGGGCCGTGCCAGGGCTGTTCTGGTTAATGCGGACAAAACTGTTGATAAACTCGACGACTCGCGGTTTGCTTGTAAGCGACTTTATTGTGGCTCTTTTAAAATGTACGGCTGCGGGATCCGCACAGCGCCAGCAAGAGCAGGAGAATGATTTACCAGCATGTGAGTGGATCTGAGTGAGGAAAATATGCTACGTTTTGAGATTTTACTGTTCACCATGTAGCAAATGGATTGCTGTAGTTGAGGGTTCATTAAATCGACAGAAAATGTACAGTTTCTTTTTTGCAGTTCACATTGCCAGACTGGCAGAAAAAAGTGTACCTCTTTTACCTCTTTGGCCGTGACTGTTGAATATAGTCTGGACTCGCCATGATAATAAATACTTAAATGAAGCTAAATGAATAAAGTACTAAATGATGTACTCAAAATATACACACTTTTTATTTATTTATTACTATTTGTTTTTCAGTCTGTTTACCAATCTAGCTTTCTTTCCAACCTCTAAGAAAGGTGAGTGTTTTGCGATCCATTTTCAGAGCAGTACTGGTTTCGGCCTCTAGGGAGAGCAGGCCTGTCTGTTTGATAGATGCCAAAGATAATTATAATGAATAAAAATTCATTTCCATGTATATATGTGTGTATATCGGCGGAAGCACAGAGGAGAGCTATGAATCAAGAGTGCCTCAGTCAGTGGTGCCACTACGGTTCATATTCTGTTACAGGAGAGGCGAGGTTTGTCTGTCGGCTTTGGAGGCTCCCGCTGTGGTGGCCTGAGGGTGAGGTGCCCCTTCATGGCTGGGTAGCACAGCCCCCCATGCCAGCCAGAGCATCTACGCCTACACTGTTGCCAGTTGCCAGGTCATGGTAGACTTGAATGTTTGAGTTGAAGGCAAAACTAACAACTCACATGATGACAGGTTGGGGCAACGACTCGCAAATGGGTCACACCTTGGCCCCAGTGATCGTAACGAGTCATGACAACCCCAGTAGAGGTTAAATACCTGGTACCTCCCATCAGCTTCTTGAACTGAAGAGGATGAGAGGTGAAACGTCTTGTTGAGGTGAACCAAGTTGTTTTTGAATCTAGAGTTGAATCTAGAGTTCTGTCCCAGCCTCAAGGACCCTTGACTCCGGGTCTCATTCCAGGTCTTTGTCACCTGGGAATCTGTCTGTTTGACCTACCAGGAGATTTCCCATAATTTGCATCTCTGGAGTTCCTGGAGTTCCTAGAGTGCCATGACGGGTACCTCCACTACTGGAAACAGACAGGTTCAAATCGCTTGCATCTTGAAGGTCAGACGGTGCGTTTATGAAATCCTACAATGGACTGGTGCCCTGTCTGGGGTGTACCTCGGCCTGTGCCCGGTCAATTGCGGGTTAGACCCTCCGCTGTCACCCTGACCAGGTTAAACAGGCGTGAAACAGGATGTTTTGTTTTGTGCAGAATTGGATTACTGTAATTATTATACACATATTAAACCTATTATCACCTAAGTGTTCTGAGAATAGTTTGATTATTGCGTGCCTAAAGCCATTACCTCCTGTGCCGGTCCGCCTTCTGCCCGCTGTCGTCCTCTGACCTCTGCTTCATGCTTTATGTATTTCCTTATTAAAAACAGGCAGGTTTTTACTCCGCTTCCTCCGGCATTTGGATTCCATCAGTGTTTTATATATAGTACATGGACTTTTTGTAGGACCTGTTGAGCTCCATGTGGCTTAGCGGGAGGCAGCCTTCTGAAAATAATCAACAATGCTGCTGCTAAGCACCGACGTCCCCGGGGCCTAGCAGGAATCTCGGCCAAGTACATCATTATTTAAAAGATGGGGAAACTTTGGCGGTGTTGACGGTGCTCTTGCGCACGGATTTATGTCAGCGGCCCAAAGACAGAAAGAGTTTCACAACACCGCTCGTTCTCTCGCATAAGGAATGTTGTTCATTGTCACATGATGTACAGGGAGAGGGCCCCGGAGGGCTTCGCTTTCCCTCCGCACGCGGCGCACATCTTGCCCGCAGATGTGCCGATACCACAAACACTTCAAAGTGCCTCCTCTCTGACCAACTGATAGCCAGACGCCAACTGTGCTGTCCTGCACACGTAGACTGGAAAATGTGAGTGGTCTCGCAGAGCTCGCAAACGCGACGTGTGGAAATCAGGCACGGTACGAAGCAAATCAGTAGGTCCTTCACTGTCAAAAACCGTTTAGGGACGGATTAAAATTTTTCCACTTGACAGATCCAACAGCAAATTTCTACAAATGCTGGAATAGTGATGCCATTCAAGAGCTGAAACATATCAAACATAACCAGGTCTCACACTTACAAATGGTACACTATCAACATTCACCACAAAGCCTAAGGTTAAGGATGTGGTTAGTGTGGATACTCTTCAGTTTGTCTTCATTTTCATGAAATTTCACGAAACCAGAACCAAAATCCATACCCCCTCACAGAACATCAGAGTTACACACTGTCAGTACATCACATCAAAACCAAATCCAAACTCCTCTTATATATGCCGAGTCCAAATGCAGTCGAGACCGAGATGAGGCCAAGGCCACTTGTTTATGATCTCGATACCAAGACCAGATTCAAGACAGTATGAACCTGAGACTTTTTTTTTTTTTTTTAGGTCAGCTTCATTTCATTTGTTAATAAACATCAATTCCTGCATTACAGGCCTCCAAAATATATTTGGACGGGGCTATTTAGGGCTAGTAATGAGGTAAAAACCTAAATAATTATGTGATGTCAACAGGTGATTATAATGATGATTTGGTACAAAAGCGGTGTCCACAAAAGGCTGAGTCTTTGAGGAGCAAAGATCAGAGGATCTCCAGTTTATCAACAAATGTTAAAAATCAATGTTCTACAGAGATGGGCAAGAGATTACTTTATCAAACCTTTACATTCCATTATGACCAAGACATCCTGGCTGCTCCATTTTCCTTCACGTCTTAGGTAGGTCCTGAGGAAGGTGCGGCATTTCGGTAACATTTTCATGAGACTGAGTAAGAACCATGGTTTGGACCACACAATAAAATCCATGGTTTTACTTAACAAGTGGCCTGGTGGTGAATATTTAAGCACACACTCTTACTTTCTTCAGTGTTGCGTGAACCTAAGCAAAAGAACGCACCACGGAGAACCGCTAGAGCAGCGAAGGAAAATAAATACACCTCCCTCACCACAAACCAACAAGGGAAGTCCAGTGAAAGCGGCTCATTTAAAACCCAGCCATGTGTCACTGTGTAGATCCAGGGCGTTCCTAGACTACTTGTAGGACTGGGGCAGAATTTAGAGGGGCACAGCTGTACCCCGCTGCTTTAAAATAAAGGCTGTTAAATACTAAATACGTGAAGTGATTTACACTAAAGTGGGCGTTCCACTGCCATGGATGAGAAATTAAGAACAAATGAACACTAACGATGTTTTATTAGTCGCATTAATTAAACGTAAAGCTATGAGCCATCATTACCTCCTCTGTAAGGTGGCTGACTTTCTTTTAAATATGTGTGGATGCCCATTACTCCATGAGAAAAACAGAAAGACACTGGATCAAACTGAAAGCGTTCAAACTTTTGCAAAGATGCTCGGGCATTATAGGCAATGTAGTGCCTGTAGTTCTGCTCAGCAATCCAGGATTCCAGTGGGGCACAACAACACTTTTCCGGGGTACAACTCAAGATGGGATGATAAAGTCTATAGAAAAATACACTATTAATTTAGACTTATGTACAGCGCTTGTGGAATTATTTAGAATAACAATATCATGGAATTTTAGCTGTAAAACAGCGCCTACAATTCACGAGAGAAAAAAAGCTTCAACCAAGTAGTAGTAAAAATGTTTGGACATGATTTGCTTATGTATAAATCTGTGCTAAAGAATTTAAATATGGATGGCAAAATATGTCAAAATCAAACGTAAACCTTATTAAAAAACGAAACCTTAACACGGGTAATCATGCTGTGTTTAGCAAACTTCCACATCTGTAAGGGTTTGGGTTCAAACTGAGCTGGTTCTTCAAAAGTTTAATTGGTTCCCTAAATCCAGAGAGCCGGCGTCGGGGAAAAGTCTGTTTAGATTCGGTTCTGGCATCAGATGTGTCTTTAAATAAAAGGTCTGCCAAACGAATAAATGTAAATGTTTGTTTGGCTGCCTTTAGTGTGGAACTGTTGTGCTGTTGTGACTCATTTATAAACCCCTTGAGTCAGTTTTTATTTCGGAGCCACATCCTGATAAGTGGCTGTAAATGCACAAAACAACAGGATGAAACCCCCTAACAAAAGTGCAGCAGCATCCAGACTAGAGAAATTTCCCTTTTTGCTCCACAAGTCACAATTCAGGGACAGAAAATCATAAAACGGACTTTATAATGTAACGATGGCTAAATTAATTCAAAACTTTAAGGCACCAATCCAGACTTATGGATACCGGTAATGGTACTGTTTTAAAAGAGCACATCCTGAACACTGTGCTGCCTTCCTACGCAGTATATACACGTGTCCTGACTACAGGTGGGTGGCACGGTGGCACAGAGGATAGAGACCAGCGCCGAAGAGGGTAAAATAGGCGGAAAAAAATTATGCTTATGTTATTTGTGTTACTGCACTGACAATAAGATCGGATATTGGTCCCAATATTAACAAATGTAGCTGGATCGGGTATCGGAAAATGAAGCCCATCCATGGAACCGATCAATTCACTTTAATTTTGTGTCACGTGCTGCATCATGCATCATCTGCAAAACAAATCTTGCAAGGGGTGGTGGAGGCACTGCAAAATACAACATATAATATTACTGATTCATAATATATAATTATAAGGTCCTGCACATTTTTTATATGATTTTAGTGACAAATAAATAGCAATTTACTACATTTATAACTATGTTTTTCATTTGTTATATTTTGTTTTACAAAGCTGGGACTGTGGTAGCCTAGCAGTTAAGGTACTGGACTGTGGACCACAAGGTCCAGGGTTCAAATCCCACCTCTTCCAGGCTGCCACTGTTGGGTACTTGAGCAAGGCCACAATAAGGCCCACAATTGCTTGGATTGTAAGACTGTAACAATTGTAAGTCGCTCTGGATAAGGGCGTCTGCTAAATGCTGTAAATGTCAAATGTAAATGTTGATGCCTTAAGTCTCTCCCACATGGTGAGGTTTATGGTTTATTAATTAAAAAAAACTATATCAACCAATATGCAAAGGGTATGTATCGTATCGGAATCGGAACTGAAAAAGTCGGATCAGTGCATCCCTAGTTTAAGGTGGTAGTAAGTTCAGGCTCCTGCAGATGGCGTTGCTCAATGATGCTCGGGCTATAAATACCTGTGGGGTGTGGTGGGTGAGCATTTTTACAGTCTCCACCAACAGCCGAAAGTGCACAAGTGACTCTTCACTCATTCGATTTTCTCCTCTCCTACCTAGTGCTTTAAGAGAACTCGGCAATGAACTGGCGCCCTGTCAAGGGAATTCCAGATTAGGCTCCAGACCCTCCCCCACTGCCCAGACCGGGATAAGTGGGGGCCAAACGGGATGCTTAGCTTTGTATAAATACGTATAATAACTTTCTTACTCTGTGAATTTTGCCCTGTCGTGCGTTTTCTAATCTGGAACGAATAGGCTTGAACTAATTGACCAATGAAGTTATCTCGATCTCAATCTTGATCTTAATGCTCTGCCAAACTCAGACTGGTGCCCATTTGCTTATTTTCTCATTAGTGCAAACGCTAGTCAAAGCAAATGTGAGCTATTTTAAGCCCAGCGAGAGGCGGAGGAAACGGCTCAAGCGTAGCTGTTTTCGCTAGCACGCTCTCCCCGATGGCAGAACCCTGATGGCAAATCCGAACCAGATGTTCATTAATGGCTTCTTAAGAGCGTTCAGGTAGTGTGGAGGAGAAGATCGACGCTCTGATCCCGGGTTCCTGGAGCTCCATGAGAAAAGTAACTTTGCCACACTTTGTCGTCGGGCGTTTCTGCTCTTTAGCAACTCACCTATTTATGCAGAAATGCAGTCTGCTTCATTTTACAATTAGCTGCAGCGCTAAGAAGGCAAAGAGCAGCAGATGTTAGGTTATGTTAGAATGCTCGAAATTAGGTACAACTTTCTAGTACACCTTTCTGGGACCCTGTTTTACCTTCAGAGCTGCCTCAATTCTTCATAGTATAGATTCAACAAGGTGCAGGGAACGTTCCTCAGAGATTTTGGGCCGTATTGACATGATAGGGTCACTGGATATTTTCTCTTTTTTGGATCATTCTCTGTAAACCCTAGAGATAAAATATCTATCATATCAGCCGGTTCACTGCGCTATAACTTAGAGCGCCTCCTAGAGGGAACAATGCTCGTCTTATAGCGTTTTCCAGTAGAGCGTACAGAACATTTGTACCTATGGATGATTCTGCCGGTGCCTAGAAAATGAAACGCTGTTTGAATCCAATGAAAATATTTTTATAGCAGAAGTCTTTAGCCTCATGCATTTAATTAAAAGCATCAGTCAGTCAGATGACAAACCCTAGGGGAGCCACAGCTGTGTCCACTTTTCAAACACGACCAGACTGCAGGCAGCGACCCAACCAGAAGGTATGTGAGTTCTAATAATACGTCTGTAATCCCAACACATACAGGACGAAGCTGGTTTTGTACGAGCCGTATGGAAATCCCTGCTGAGCAGATATTTTTCGTTGGGTTTTTGCCTGAAGAAAGAGACGCCGTGCAGTTTATCTGATGATTCATCCTGTTCCCTCGAGTGCATCTTCACTCTGCTTTCTCTCTGACTGATGAAGAACCCCCCGTCTTCATCCAGAATGCACTGCCAAATGCTTCTCAGTCCTAAAATCTGTTACACACCGAACACGATGAAAAAGCAACATCACCACGTGAAATATTCTAACACGAAATATTTTTTTTTGCTGACTGCTACAGGAATCGTTTGTGCTACTAAATAGGTTGTGAGTTGAGTTTTTGAACTGATTCTGAGTGTGTGTACATGCACTTAATAGTCTGACCAATGATTTTACTTCAATCAGGTAATGCGAAAGCTCTGGGTTCACATGCCTCAGGCAGCAATTGGATTTCTTCTTTGCAACCAGGCAATAATCTCATCACAAAATGTCTCTGGTTTGGTGTTTTTCTACCAGTTCCTCAAGCATGTGCTGCATTTCAGAGTCTCCAGAGCCATTTCGGGAGTGCTGTGTTGAACTCCAGGGTTGCCAGATCCCACAAGAGAAACAAGCAACCAGGTCTATGGAAACAAGCCCAAAGCAGCAAATTGTCTCAAATGTGAGAAAGTGACTTGATCAGTTTAAAATGAATATAATACTGTATATCTTTCTTTTAACTTCAGAGGTTGAACAAATACAACCTACAGGAATATCGGAGAGAGAAACAGGGTCAGGGAACAAACTACACTTTAGAAACAAGCCCCCAAAACCTGCAACGTCAATTCAAGTCAGATTTATTTCTAATATTTATAGTGCTTTTTCCAATGGAGCATTGTCTCAAAGCAGCTTCACAATATTAGATGATCTTGAGCAACTTCAGGGCGACAGACAACAATAACCACAAATGTTATCCCTGCACAATCTAATCAGTAACCTTTGACTATCTCGCTGTCATTCGGTGTTTGGAGAACATTTCTCCTGTTTTCTCGTCTGCTTAAGAGAACTCCTAAGCCTCCTAAAAGTCCTCCTTCTGACTCCTAACAGTTTTTCACCAGAGGAGCTGTTTTAGGGGTTAAGATGCTTTATAAATAACTTTTATCTTTAACAGGATCTACTGCTAACTTTGAGAGGGAAACGCCCACAATTATAAGATTTTTAGGAGCAACTAAGCACTAAGAATCGTACGTATACAGGCCCTGACTTCGGAGTACGCTGTTTACATGACCACTTAAATAATCAGATAAGGTATGAGAACATGGATTCATTCCTCGTCTGCAAATCTATTTCCATATGTTCTGTTTATGGTTATATATGGTTTTGCTTGAGAGAAGACCACAGGCTACTCCTTTGTTCATGAACCAAACAGGAATGCAAGTGTGTATCGTGTTGTGAATGACATTCCTTACACGCATTAACCAAACCTAAACGACGCTGCCTTAAATTTAGACTCCTCCTCTGAATAAAACACCACGTCTGTGTGATTTACTCAAGTCATTCACATCCACTACGTCAAATGGCAGATAATTGCAGGGCCAAATTGGCCTATTAGCTTTGTGCAACCTGCCCAGGACATGAATGACAGGAGCGTTGACCCAAAACGACAAGCGGTTGGCAATTCTTTGGCCTTTTTTTGAGACATGGCTTAACCTAACCTAATGGCGGATTCGTCCCCAGGCCGCTCCACTTTTCCATACACGGGATCTGTCTCGTAATGAACGGGGACGCAGAATGGGGCGCAGCCATGACGCTGGTCCGAGCCTGACAGGACGGATTTGTGTCAGAGCATCGCAGGACTCCAAATAATACGGATTTTCCCATCTGATCCAATGCAGCTGCAACAATTACATTAATGCAAACGTCTGCTCCATAACCGAGCCTTCACGATGTCCAAAATGCGTTTGAGATTACCCTAAGCAAACTTTGTGTGTAATCACCAGCGCTGGACTCAAATTGGTACCAGATGTGTTTTTTTGCTCATGCAGCCTCGGTGGCTCAGAGGGTGGAGCCACTTGCGGGAAAATGACAGTGTCGGGGGGTCTGGGTTCAATCCCAGGTGGCGGCTTGCAACATGAAGGTCGAGTGGTGCATTTAGAGAACAAGCCCAGCCGCTGGGGGCGTGCTCCTGGTGCCGGTCCCAAGCCTGGATAAATGGGGAGGGTTGTGTCAGGAACCTGTGCCAAATCTAATCTGCAGATGGTCTGCTGTGGCGACCCCTAATGGGACCAGAGGCCTTTTTATGTTCTTCGCTTGTCCTACAGGATCTTCAGAAAGCCGAGTTCTTCTGTCCCAGTGCAGGGCGTTGTAAAATCACAAGCTTCTTAAGCTCCTTACGTATCTGAGACAAAGTGTGACGAGTGTTTTGCTGGTTTATTGCTCATTTTTCCCAGAACCCTGTAGTGAAGCTGTGACGCTCGTATTACATCTGTAAACATTCCCTCCGTCTGCGTCACGATGAGCGCGGTTCAATTACAATCAGTCCCGATCTGGTGAGAGGTTTATTTACCAAGCCGAGGAAAAATGACGGGACGTTTTGGGTTTAGTTAAATAAACTAGCTATTAACCCTGAACTCCACTTAAACTAATGTGTTTAGCAAGTGTTTGCTTTTTTTCTCCTTTCCGATTCCACAGCAGGAGCAGCTTTATCAGCACTAACAGTGACCACGTGTTTGGCTTCGATAGTGAGCCGGCTATTTCGGTTTTATACAAAAATAAACACAGCGTTGAATTAGAGTGACATTTAAACCCTGACCTTCCGAAGTAATGCTTTTAAAATCGTAAACTTGCAAAATAATACTCCTTCAAACTTGACCACACTATTGTAAACCATGTGCGTAAATTTTATTTCAGTTTTGTTTTGGTTCAATAAACAGTAAAATGTCTCCAGAGCAGTTCTTCAGGGTGATGCCAAAGGTGCTAACAAATGTAGTGTTGTATTAAAATGTATATAGGTACAGTGGAACCTCAGAAGTCAAACTTAATTGGCTCCAGAAGGCTGGTTGAATCAATTCATATTTGACATACCCTGAGGCTGGATCATACCATTTGATAATAAAGAAGCACTCGAATCCCAAGGTTCCACTGTATGGCCTACAGGTTTTATTATGCTCAACAAGTAATACTAAGAATGGCCTGAAGATGGCACACTATATATATGTAGGTTTTCACAGTTAGTATTGCGTGATCTTGTCTAACAAAATTATAACTGAGAAGCATCATGAAAATGGTTTCAGTATGGATTTGCACTGTATTCATCTGGTACTGGTCTAATCTCAGAGTCTGCTGCATTAGCTTTATAACATATTTAGAGCTATTAAAGTAGCTAGTAATAGTATATGAGCAGAGTTATAAAAGCAGAATATATATATATATATATATATATATATATATATATATATATATATATATATATATAAAATAAACATATAAACATTCACATGAGGCTTAATCCTGCAGAATTCTCTCATTAAAGCATCCACGATGTTCAGGGAGACTTCCAGGTTGAGGTCAGTGTGTGTCTGTGTGTGTGTTTTTATGTGTGTTTGTGTGCGCTCGGCGTCTCCGCGTTGCAAACCAGCTGCAGATGTCGGGAACTGTGATGTCAGGGACAAAATAAAAAAGTGATCAGGAGCAGGAGGTGAAGAAGGTGACACTTGGTTTATGGAGGGTCAGGAGGCACATGGTCTCTTTAAACACTCTGATTAGAGCCCAGAGCCCGTCAGAGAGGCTCCGACCTTCTACTGCCGCGTGACGACCAATGCTCAGCAGCTTTTTGGGGGGACATAGGTCATCTTTTGAACAAGTCAATGATCTTAAGAACTAAGAACAGTGTTGAGAATGGCGCTTGAGAATTCGGTACCATACCGAGTCATCACAAACTCCTTATTACAGACCGACAGGACTCATGACCTTCTACAGTAGTAGCACAATACTGAATATACACTCACTGATCACTGTATTAGGTATAACTCCAGCAGCACTGCTGTGTCTGATCCATTCGTACCAGCACACCACACACCAGATCAGTCTATATACATTCCAACAATAAATAGACCTAAACAGACTAAAAAAATTTTTAATATATATAAATAGAGAAACAAATAATAGTCCCAAATAGTGATGGACAATACAGATAAAAAAAGATCATTCATTTATTAAGAATATGTGGAAAAGTCTTTCTAATCTTTTGAAACTAATCCATTTATAAACACTGCAGTATCTGTCAGAAATCCACATTTGTGCTTCACAGCGGCAAAAATAATAACTTTCTTTGCTTCACCCCATCAGGCCAACTTCAAGCTGATTGATAAGTTTTAAATTATGTGTTGATTCCAAGAGTTTTGGGGGTCATAGGGGACACAAGCTTTGAGTTTAGAAGGAACAATGAAACCAAATATAGTACTTTATTAGTCAAAGTCAGATTTCTTTCTGTAGTGCTTTTTACAATGGAGCATTGTCCCAAAGCAGCTTTGAAATTTTAGATTGTCTTGTAATATCTAAGGCCAAGCCCAATCTGAGCAAGCCTAGGGTGACAGTGGCAAGGAAAAACTCCCTAAACGTTATAAGGAAGAAACCTTGCGAGGAACAAGACTCAACAAGGGACCCGACCTCCTTGGGCGGCTTAGATGGTATATGCAAGACATTTTATCTAGACATAAAAGTTATTTAATTAATACGTTTACAGTATTTGTTTAAATAAACAAAAGCTAAACATATTTAAAAATATAATAATTAAAATACTGCATTACACTTTTACTTTAAGTACTCACGTGCATTTATAAAGTACGCACATTTGTACTTTTCCTCAAGTTGAAACCTAACCAGAGGATTTCTTTTATTGGAGTAAAATTTATTAGCATCATCTGTACTTTAACTCAGTTGAAGGACTTCTGCACTTCATCCACCTCTGCTAATAACACTTATTAGTTATAGCGCACTGATCCACATCTGTCTGTGCCGGCTCCTTCTTAGCTTTCAGCTGTCTCACCTCATCCTCTAAGTGTGTTATTTTTTCGGAGGATTTAAGGCCGAGGGCAGAACCACTGACCCGGTGAACCTGGGCTGCTGTGTTCTCTGTTTTCCCGCTGTCAGAGCCGAACTGATCTACTCGGACCTTTGCCTCTCATCTCACCGAGTATTGCGCAAGCAATTTCCTGTCCATATATCATCTGTATTGCAGACCTTCGCCCGGTTTTGCTTCGATTTGTTCTTTTTGCTATACTATTTGTACTGCCAGACTGCAGCAGGTTAAATAAGCTCTTGTTTAGTCAATTGTTTTCTCACTGTCTCTTCTCAGAACGCTTCTAGCTCAGGTCACCTTACACACTGAGCGTCATGATTATGAAACCTTCGTCCTTCATTTTGAAGTCACAGATTGCTTTTACTAACGCCTCAAAATCATCAATCACATTGAGTCCGAGTCAAGAACAAGATTTTTCATACTTTCATACATACTTTCCAGCAGCTCCTCTTTGGCGGTGTGAGAGTTTTGTTTTGCAGACCAGACCAGTCTCTGAGTGGTTCTAACAGAAAGAGTTTTTGTTTTCCCAGCGCTTGACTTGAACGTCCATTCCTAATGATATTTCAGAACGTGGTTACTGCATGTTAGATTGTTTTGTAGCTTATTTTGCTTTGTGAGAGCGTATTATGTTTATTTTTAGATCCTCAGTCAGCTGCTTGCAGCACACTTGAAGGGTCACAGAATATATTCCGCTGTGGAACTGTCTACATCTGAATTAGATTAAGCCTAACAAGTAGATTAAGCTCTGAGACCTTACAAAACACTGGTGTATCATCTGGAGAGGGGCCCGAAGCTTCTAATGTGTTAACTTTAACAAATTATAAACAGTCATTCAGAATTAAAAGAATATGAATACAGGGCCAAAAGTCTTAGCCCACTACTGAAAATACTTGTTTGGATCTTGGTGGATGCAGGATTCACACTGCAGCAGGATAACAGCCCAAAACTGCAGAGAAAGTTTGTGAACCGTTTTACTAACTGTGGTATAATATATGATTTGTAATTATCATTAGAGTAATTATGTTTGTTGAAATCTTGCCTATTATACCAATGTTAGTCCCAAAGCACTTGGTCATCCTGGTTGTTGCTATGGCAGCACCAGAAGCGACACTGATTGGTCAGTGAGTTTTTGCCGCTGGTGAAAGTTTGCAAAAATCAAACTTAATAATATAACGTCGCATTTTTCACCATCTGAAAAATTGCGTTCAGTGTGGAATTCATTGCTGTTAATTAAATTAATTTACTGCAAAACACGTGTGACCTTCTTGTGGTAGCCTAGTGGTTAAGTTCCTGGACTATGGACCAGAAGGCCCAGGGTTCAAATCCCACCTCTGCCAAGCTGTTGGGTCCTTGAGCAAGGCCCTTAACCCACAATTGCTTGGATTGTAAGACTGTACCAATTGTAAGTCGCTCTGGATAAGGGCGTCTGCTCAATGCTGTAAATGTAAATGTAGTTGACTCTTCACTTCCTATGTAGGTTTCCCGCCTTGAATACGTTTCTTAAGTCGCTCTTCAGCATGCTCGCTCAGATCCAGGTCTTTCCTCGAGATGCAGGTGCTTTAACCTTCTCTAAGCTCAGATTCCTGTCTGAAAGCTGCCAGCTTGTCCTCTGTGCCTCGTTGTCCGACGTTATGAAACCCAATTTCCTGTTTCCTGTCTGGATACCTTCTGTGGCGCAGATCCTCTCTCCGCGAGGCTTTCGCTGCCAAATCGTATGAGTTAATGGGTGATAGTCGTTCTCTCGTTCTCTCTGAAGTCCCATATGGAGGGGGAACCACAAGCGGCCTTTGTGCTGCGTGGAGACCTCGGCTTCTTTTATACCGACATCTTTCAGGTTTTCATTAAAATAAACCCTGAGGAATTACGTGGAGGGGAGTTTTAAAAATATCCTGGCGTGGAAATAAAGCCGTGCTTTGATTAAGCGACGTCGTGGCCTTCATTAGCTGTGATTGGAGCTCTGGAGAGAGGATTAGCGTTACAGACAGCTGGGGGTTGTGCCGGTATTAGAGTCGATGGGCAAACATGTCGTGTTTGTTAGAGTTAATGACGCATTAGGCTCGTCCTTTTAAGTCGGGATGATTTATTGCAATCTGGAGGTTTTTCCCACCCACACTTGTCTGTATCATCAGAGCACACACTCGGTTTTTTAAATCAGATCAGTCCCAGAGGTGGAAATTGTATGCAGTTTTTATGGTAATCTCTGCATTTGCTTCTTTTCAAAAGCTGCACAGCAAATTGGCGTGACACTTTTCTGAAAACATCCCACACACTTCAGTGAATTTGGCCTGAAAGGGACCTTTATTCACTCTTGACGTGCCTGTAATGTATTGCGTGTTAAAAACACTATTATCATATTTTCGTAGTCCGGCCGCCGATCCCCAGAGCGGCCCATGTGTTTTGTGTTAAGGCCGCCCGTGTTTGGCAGCGCTGTCAGTGCCCGGGAAATTCTACCCCATATATTCTGACTAATGGTCTTTTCATTTTCAGCAAAAGCTCTATTAGATGTTAATGGTCGTGCTGTGAAGTTCAGCACTGATCCAAACTCCAGAGATCTAACAACTACCAAACCTGGCCTTTACTAAAAGAGCCGAATCGGTCAGGGTTTTACAAGTCCATGTTTATATGCTCACAGTCTTATGGAAAGGTTTGGGCACCGCGGATCTAATGACATGTTTGGTTCATTTTATTAAAAAAGAAAGCTGTTCCACAACCTTTACAGGGAACAAACACATATCTGATGTACAGTACTGTGCAAAAGTCTTAGGCCACAGTACTAAGTCTTAGATTTATTATATATAATGACCATATATAATTATTTCTCAGTCTCTCTATTAAGATACAAACAGAAAATACAGGAAATATGTACTCAAAATGAAAAAACCCCACAATTTTCAGAACCAAACGGCTTCTACAGGCAATAGTCACTATTTAGTGTGATCTCCCCTGGTACTACGCTCGAACTCTTTTGGGGAGAAAGAGTCTTCTTCTTCTGAAGTAATCTTCTGTTATACCAGACTTCTTTCAGTCTTCTTTAGATTTAGGCTGTTTTATATTTCTTTCTCTGCGCTCAAAAAAGTTATTTCAGTTACGTAAATTTTGCATCCAATTCAATTATATAAATACAATCTAAAAGAAAACAGAAACAATGTGTTGTTTCTAATGAAGTAAATATTATCTAATATCCAATATCTAATGAAAAGTATTTAGTCAGCCACTGACTGTGCAAGTTCTCCTACTTAGAAAGATGAGAGAGGTCTGTAATTTTCATCATAGCTACACTTCAACTATGAGAGACAAAATGAGAAAAAAATCCAGGAAATCACATTGTAGGATTTTTTAAGAATTTAATTTTAAATCATGGTGGAAAATAAGTATTTGGTCACCAACAAACAAGCAAGATTTCTGGCTCTCACAGACATGTAACTTCTTCTTTAAGAAGCTCTTCTGTCCTCCACTCGTTACCTGTATTAATGGCACCTGTTTGACCTCGTTATCTGTATAAAAGACACCTGTCCACAGCCTCAAACAGTCAGACTCCAAACTCAACCATGGCCAAGACCAAAGAGCTGTTGAAGGACACCAGGAAGAAAACTGTAGACCTGCACCAGGCTGGGAAGAGTGGGGGGAATCTACAATAGGCAAGCAGGTTGGTGTGAATAAATCAAACTGTGGGAGCATTGTAAGAAAATGGAAAAGAAGGGAACATACAAGACCACTGATAATCTCCCTCAATCTGGGGCTCCAACGCAAGATCTCATATCATATAATGAGAACGATGAGCAAAAATCCCAGAAACACACGGAGGGACCTGATGAATGACTGCAGAGAGCTGGGACCAAAGTTACAAAGGCTACCATCAGTAACACACTAACGCAGACGAGAGACTCAGAAATCCCTGCAGTGCCAGGCGTGCCCCCCTGCTTAAGCCAGTACATGTCCAGGCCCGTCTGAAGTTTGCCAGAGAGCATATGGATGATCCAGAAGAGGATTGGGAGAATATCATGTGGTCAGATGAAACCAAAATAGAACTTTTTGGTAAAAACTCAACTCGTCGTGTTTGGAGGAAGAAGAATGCTGAGTTGCATCCCAAGAACACCATTCCTACTGTGAAGCATGGGGGTGGAAACATCATGCTTTGGGGCTGTTTGACCTCTGTCATTGCAACCAAAGGTTATGTTACAAAGTATTGAGTTGAACATTTGTTATTGACCAAATACTTATTTTCCACCATAATTTACAATGAAATTTCCTGTTTTTTTCCCTCATTTTGTCTCTCATAGTTGAAGTGTACCTATGATGAAAATTACAGACCTCTTTCTTCTTCCTAAGTAGGAGAACTTGCACAATCAGTGGCTGACTAAATACTTTTTTGCCCCACTGTATCTAAATCAGCCAATCACATGACAACAGCTCAGTGCATTTATCAAGACAAGCTGCTGAATCAAACTGAGTAGCAGAATGGGGAGGAAAGCTGATTTAAGTGACTTTGAACGTGGCATGTTGTTGGGCTTAGTATTTCAACAATTGTTCATCTACCGGGACTATCACACACAGCGCCATCTCTAGGGTTTAACAGAGAATGAGCCGATAAAGAGAAAATATCCAGTGAGGGCAGATCTCTCGATGCCCTCTCAATGCCTTGTTGGTGCCAGAGATCAGAGGACTGGTTCGAGCTGATGGTAACAGCAAGTCAAATACCCACTCGTTACAACCGAGGTAGTCAAAGAGCATCTCTGAACAAACAACAATATCCAGGGCTTGAAACAGAAGTAGAGAAAATGTGTACGTTTTAGAATCAATCTGTATTCGTAGATAAATCGGATTCTCTGCTTCACTAAGCACATTAACCTTTCCGTGCTGTGAGTTGTGTAGAGGGGAATCGACCCTGCATGCCAGCAAGCTCTGGAGATTTCTGCTGTTTGCAAATCATGCACTTTCTTATATTAACCCCATGACCCAGTAACCGAGGGGTCGTGACCGTGGACGACCGGGAGGGCTCGAGTAGCTAACTGATGATCAGCGCTAATAGATGGGAGCAGGCCAAGAAAAACAAAATTAGAGCTTTGTGATGGATATCACCTCTGAGAGAGCAGTCATTCATTGACAGAGTCGTTAGGACATTAGAGGTGATGATGGGCAAGAAGGAGAGTTAATCTAAGAACATCTCCAGCTTTAAGGAGATTTTACAAACATCACCAAGGATTTGGAAAAAGTTATTCTCGCATTCATGTTGTTCCACATTGATGACTGAGGATCTCTGTACATGCTGGGGCTAATCAGTCCTTAAAATCCAGGATGAGGAAAAAGTTTCATCAGTCCCAGAAGTTGAATCTGTTCATCTGGTTTTGTAGGAAAAACATTTCGTCACTCATCTAAGTGACTTCTTCAGTCTTAGCTAGTTGGAAAACATCCCCAATCTTATATACAGCACCTTTCATAACCGAGGAGGCCCTGATATGCTATGGTATGACTGACCTGATACTTTTGTTTCTATAGACAGTATTAGGAACATCAGAGGAGATCAGCCAGATGAACCAGAGACTCAACGAGTGAATGTGAACCAGTTTATGAGAATATAAACAAAGGAGTACTACTTCCAGTAGGACAGGTCCATACACTTACAAACACCAAGTCTCTAAACACATCAACAGTCTCTAGTCAAAGTGTGAGCTAACGAGCAAGACAGCACACAACTAGTAAGGTAGTTACAAACACACACAAACACACACAAACACACGAATGACGGACTTCTGCTCTTAAACTCCCACCTCTGCCCGTGGAACCACAGCGTTGATTGGCTGTTTACAACTGCAAGATCCGGAGACAGATTTTTATTTCTTATTATAATGTATTATCATTTACAGACATTGATCAGATGTTCACTAAACCTTGCGAACCTGTACTTGTTGTTAAAGCCCTCACTCTCTGGCTCATTCCTGTATGAACAGTTTACTCACAGCCTACATTCCCCCCAGATCCATAAGAACTTCGTCATTTCCTTGAGAATCATTAGACCACCAGTTACACTCTATGGCCAAAAGTATGCAGAAGTTCTTTCAACTCACTGCTAGCGGGACCAAAACATGAAGCAAACAGTGGCAGTAGAATGGGTCGCACTGATGACCTCTATGACTCTTACCATGACATTTTCCTCCAACTTTCTGCCCTTTGCCCTCCTAAAACAGACACTGAGCCCTGACCCCAACTCCATCACACACTTTTCAGACGAACAGAAATGCACACTGTGAGCTTATTGTTCAACATCAGTGTCCATCCACAGTCAGACCCCCTTGGTCAGGGTCACATTATACATATCTGGAATAGACCTTCCCATACTGAGAAGAAACATGCCGATGGTGAAATGCAAGGTAAGATGGTGAATGGAGACCAGAAACTATATGGAGTCCAACAACTTGAACTTAAGGTGCCAGTTATTGAGAGAACTTTACATTACGGTTGCCAGTGGACCCAGAAACTCAACTCCATAACCGATAGACCTTACCTTGCCAGAGTTTGGACTTGAATCTTCAACTTTCTGGTCAATAGTCCAGCGTATTAACAATTGTGCCATCACTGGCCATACTCTCAAGGATTTTTTTCCCTTTCACTTCAACTCTGGCTGCTCCTTTGGGGTCTGGATGGAGCTAAACATTTGCATTCATCTAGTGGAAAGCGTCCCAGAAGAGTGGTAACTATTAGGGCTTAATTATTAAGTCCATTTCCGTGCTTACGTGTTTGTTTGTGCATGTCCAGGTGCCTTGGTCCAGACCAGAACGCATGAGGAATTTACAGCAATAGGAAAGATTTAACTGTAACTACTAGTGTTGTTGTACTCAAGTCCGGTCTCAGTCTCATTTGGACTCTCTGTCTCGGGGTAACGTGGAGTCGGAAATTGTCCTTGAGACCAGTCTATAGCGCTTTTTACAATGGAGCATTGTCTCAAAGCAGCTTTACAATTTCAGATGATCTCCTAATATCTAAAGCCAATCCCAAATTGAGCAAGCCTAGGGCGACAGTGGCAAGGAAAATCCCTAAACGTTATGAGGAAGAAACCTTGGGATCCTCTCATCTCGGTCACTCCTGGTCCCAGTCTTGACTCGGACTCGACTACTAAAAGTCTTGGTCTGGACTCAAACTCCCCTACAACACTAGTAACTCCAGTTGAAACAGGGTTCTTTATTGCAACACATCTGACTCTGAACGGAAACCATTTCAGCTACGTTTGTTCCAATTGTCTTTTTTTGTGGTCAGTGACTGGAACTCAGTTTGGAGGATGCAGCGTCTATTGAAAAAATCTGTCCCAAAGAAAGAGCAGCAATTTTAAAATCTCCAGATCTCATATTAAAGAGGAACTCTCAGGGGAGATCCAGCCTGCCTCCTTTAGCTTTCTTTTGTGCCGTTCCAAGTTTGTGGGCTGAGAGAAAATGTCAGCAAATTCAAAACTCATTTCAGTGACTTTTCCTGTGTAATTACCCCCCGATGATCAAATGTCACCACTTGTTTACGTTGCCAGACCAGTCTAGTAGACGTTAGTTTGTGAGGTCTTCATGTCAGGACCGAGAAGTTATGATGTGCTCTGAGCAACTGTGCAGCAATGCATGCTGTGATCAACAACAGATTTTTCTGTACACGACGTAGCCAAAGGTTTGTGGACACGCACAACTGAAATCCAAAAACATGGCTGCTTGTTTGGAGTTGGTCATGCTTTGCTGCAGCCTTCAGGCTTCTTAAAAGGCTTTTCAGCAGATTTTGGATCATGAATGTAAGCGCAGACATTTCACCTGATGTTGGACAATAATTGTGGCTCACAGCTGGCATTTCAGTTCATCCCGTATCACATGGTAGCTACCAGACTTTATAATGACATATTACTTCATGTTTTAATAACCCATTAACAATCTAAATGGCAGTTATAGGCCAAGAATGGCATAGCTCTCAGGTACGATTCCCGGCCCGGACTCGGTGGAATTGCTCTGGCTCAGGGCGTCTGCTGAATGGTGTTAGTGTCCTGATAAGTTACCTTACAAACACTCTGGTGCATCATCTGGCGCACGCAGAATTGTTTTCATATGTACAAGTATGCGTTGTTTAATGTACAAATTAACCGAAATGGACGTCGACCGGACATTATCATAGTCACTGTCATTTAGCTGCTTTGCACATCGTGTTTTAATTAAAAAATATTAATCAAAACACAATATGAAAACATTTCAAACAGTACTGTACTATAGAGTAATTCTTATCTTTGTATATTTTATAAAAGACTGCGATTCTCTTTTATGTCAGCAGGTGTCGCAAGGGTTCTCTCTATTGTCATTCAGATGTCAATTAAGAGGTATACAAGTTTTATTTCATATTACACCACAGTTAGTTCTGACCACGCAATCTGATTGGCTGAGAGACGTTCTTGGAGCGCCAGTATTGTACAGTAACAGCTCTCTGACCCAAGCTCTTGAAGTATTACTCCACCACATACACACTTAACCTAGGCACAATGCCAGCCATAACAAAGCAGCAATGTTATAATTACACAAGTAAAAGAAATTAATTATAAGGAGTTCATAAAATCTATTGCCGGGAGTGTCGAGTGGGCGGTCTGGCTGAACTGGGCTTCGGTCCTCGTGATCTTGACTCATGCATCCTTGCCTTAGAATAAGGGCAAAGCTGGGGGTCCATAGTCAAAGAGTCTTATGGTGATCAGAGATGTTGGGTTGCTGTCTTCTGCCTCCCGTGGGGTTGCCAATGTCTCATGTGATCCCTCTTGGCTGTGTTTCCTACCAGTTCTCCTCTTTCTAGCTATGCTGCTATAGCTAATGCTGCCGGGGTCTCATGCTACACTTGGCATCAGTGATTGTTAATAGACACCGTGCTCTTAATCAATAACTAATTACATTTTCTGTTGTCTCTCAGAGCTGTGTTCCTGTGCCGGTTCCGGTCCCACACATGATGTTCATCTGCTTCAGCTTCACTCAAGCTGCTTCCGTCATCAGCTCCAGCCCCACCATACCCGGGCCACCAGAGGGCAGTAACTCTCTCCCTCCTCCAGGTGGCTGGGGACGAAATGGCACCAACGCCTTTCCTGCTTAGACTCAGGATCCCGGAGTGACTCTGTGTATCGGACCACTTAATGCCGATGGGCATATTGTACATTTTATTGAACTATCACTCCAAGACTTATTAGTTTAGATAAATTAGTTTCATTCTTAGATTTATCATCTACGCCGCCCAAGGAGGTTGGGTCCCTTTTTGAGTCTTGGTCCTCCCAAGGTTTCTTCCTCATAACACTTAGGGAGTTTTTCCTTGCCACTGTCGCCCTACGCTTGCTCAGTTTGGGATTGGACATAGATATTAGGAGACAATCTAAAACTGTAAAGTTGCTTTGAGACAATGCTCCATTGTAAAAAGCCCTATAGAAATAAACCTGACTTGACTTGATCGACTGCTTTTAAGGAAAAAGGGAACATCGTGTGAATTTAGTTTTGGGCTGAGCTCTTCCTGTACCCATTTTTTCCTCAGGATGTATAATTATTTTATGTAGTACTTCTATTTTGGTAGAGGCACCTAAAACTCACCGTACGTCTGAAGCTGGAATTTGTTTTTACTGGCTGGAGCTGCTTTTAATCCGAGAAGCTTGAAGAACTTTAAGTCATTCCAGAAGGCTCTGGAGGAACCGGAGAAGTGAAAAGTGGAGGAGAAGCAGGGAGCTAAAGCGCCACGAGCCACACATTACTTACAGGTTACGCTCTCTGACATCAAAAGCAAACAAAATGAATTCTAAACTAATAATCAGATCATTAATAACCATTAATAATAACATTAGAGGGATGGATTCTCGGTAGAATGTTTAAAGTACATTATTTGTAATGAGTAAATTAGCAGACTGGGGTTTGCACTAGAGATTCCTTCAATCATTCACTTTCATACCCATTTACTCCAATTTGGGGTCGCAGGGGAGCCAGGGGTGCAAAGCAGGGACCAAAGAGGGCGGCAATCCATTGTAGGGCACCGGGACACTTGAGACACCTATTAACTAATACTAATAACTAATCCAAAGTATGAAAAAAAAACAAATGCAAAAACAGGGAGAACATGCAAACTCCACACAGACCTCTGGACCTGTGACATTGTATGCCCTGTGCTGTAATTATTTACTCTTATTAATCATTTTGATCTATTAATACATAAAGAAACTTTTGGCACCCATATTCTTACCATATACAGCTCATGACTCTCAATGTGACACTTTCATAGGTCAATAAAACAAAGTCTACAATAGAAATGGATTCATTTTGATGGAAAACTGGACTGGCTTACACAGAGCATAACCTTAACTCCAAACACTGTGAGCTTATGTTAAGTCTACCAGCACAGCTGTAAGCTGTTATAGCAACAAAGGAGACAAACTCCAAACTAATGCCCATTGGTTCCGGATAGCTTCTGTTGTCCACAAACTTTTGGCTATATAGTGTACGTTTCTGATGTGCTGGTTCATGAACTCACAGGGAACATTTTGTCATGTGTGTCATTTCTTCCCCCATCAGAGGTGCCAATATATTACATAATGCGCTGGACCTCTCTCCGCACATGATTCCAATTCTCCTGGACAACTTCTGTGTCCTCTCTGACCCCCAACGCCCTAGGAATCAGCCCACAGTTTAAAGCTAATTAGTCAGCCTGAACTCTTTGAAACATGTTTTTCATTAGAGCTTATTTGGGTGATTATTAGTTCTATTTCCTTGCTGTGAAATACAGTTATGGATTTCTGACAGATATTGCATTCAATCTGTGTTTATAAATTAATAGTTTCAAAACTTTTCGCCATATTTTAATAAATGCAGAACTGTGTGAAGAACAGCTGTCTGTTCTTAGCTGAACAGGTGTGGTCTTCTGCTGCTGTAGCCCATCTGCTTGAAGATTTTCGAACGTGTTGTTTGTTCAGAGATGCTCTATGAATTCCTCGGTTGTAACGAGTGGTTATTTCAGCTACTGGTTCCTTTGTATCAGCTCGAACCAGTCTGCGTTCTCCTCTGATCTCTGGCATCGACAAGGCATTTTCACACACAGATCTGGCCTCACTGGATACTTTCTCTTTTTTGGACCATTCTCTGTAAACCCTAGAGATGGCGCTGTGTGTGAAAACCCCAGCAGATCAGCAGTTTCTGAAATACCCAGACCAACAACCATGCCTCGTTCGAAGTCACTTAAATCACTTTTCTACTAATGAACTGATAGTCTAGTCATTAATGTTATTTAAAACAGTTATATGGTTATGATTTGTAACTGAAATTTCTCCTGCATAACACATATTCAAATGTTCTGCTGGACTTGCACGTTATGTTTTGCGTTTACACTAATAAGTCTTAAAAGAGAGCTCAGACCTTAGCCAGGCCTTGTAGCATTATGTTTGAAATGTTGATCAATTCCTAATAATGGCTAAAGTGTTCGGCTTTCTGTTTGGATCTGATTAACAGCTTTCATTAGAATAACCTTTCCCCCCAAAATGTCACTTACACCCCTCTGGTTGCAGCCCCGCCTTAGCCTCGTGGTGTGTGTGTGTGTGTGTGTGTGTGTGTGTGTGTGTGTGTGTGTGTGTGTGTGTGTGTGTGTGTGTGTATGTCACGGGGTGGGTCGCACAAACGTCGGAGCACTTTGTTAAAAGTCAGAAGCGTCAGAAGCAGGCAGTGAGGCCGTGCACTGGTGCGTAATCAGGCTCTCCTCCACCATCCGGCCGCGGAGCTGCGCGTTTTTTGCGCGTAGAGAAATGGAAAGTGGAGCTCGCGCAGTCTGACCCGTTGTGATCGCGGATCCTGAACCGAGTGAGGAGAATTTGATCCCCGACTGCTTTTTGGCGGTACCTGGCGTCTGGAAGAGAATCTTTTACGCCGTTTATCCATGTGCGTTGCAGGCTGTGCGCGCTGCTCTCCTACCCCCGCAGTTTGAGTCATGACTTCAGGCTATGCGCATGTAATGGACAGAGCGATCACGGCGAATCTGGAACATTTACAGGCCAAGAAGAACTTTTCTGTGAGCCACCTGCTGGATCTGGAGGAGGCGCGGGAGATGGCCGGAACTCAGCCCGAGGAGAGCGGCGCGGACGCGGGCGCCAACAGCCTCGAGTCCCCGGGACTCACCAGCGGCAGCGACACGGCGCAGCAAGACAGTAAGTACGCGGGAGCCAAACCCACAGGCTGAAAACGATTCAAAACGACATGTTTTCTAGTGGATTCATAAAAAAACAAGACAGGATTTCAAGTCTCACACCCTTTTGGAACTGAAACTTTCCACTGCTTCACATATCCAGTTGTTTCCAGATTTAATATGCCATCAAAATAAATTAATTCCATCGTATTTACGTATTCCTACTTTAATTCAGCTCTGCCTGTAGATATTTAGCAAAATATACACGTGAATGACTTGAAGGGTGGAAAAGTTATTTTGGCAGCAGGATCAAATACGCAGGCAGATGACTGGTAAGATTTATTGATTATAATCTATGAATAATGTAATTCATTAGAGCTCTCTAACCAGAGTGAGCTACTGAATGGTATTTAATTAGTCCTGTTAATCAGGGCAATAGAAAACGAGATTGTCCTCAGTGTTTTTGTTAATGCATTAAATGCATGGATTACAGCTGGCGTTGTTTAAAAAAAAATCATTGTTTTAAATTAAATGCAGAAACAAAATGGGGTTTGCTCTAAAACTTTTCCTCAATGCACTGGATTAGGACTAACGTATTTAATACAGAGTCGCACAAGCTGCTTTTAGAAGCATTACTGCAGTATAAAGAGACATAAATGCATTGGCTCTGGGTCGGAACAGAAGTCTAAAATATAGCAAAATAAAAAGAAATAACGAAAATAGCAAGGCTGCCATTAAAGGTGCAGGGCGAGAAGTTTTCACAAAGCTGTAGTCCATACTAAAATCTATAAACAGGCCTACATACTATGATACAAATAACGAATTTTGTGTTAGGTATAGTTAATCTAATAATAATAATATTAATAATAATAATAATAATAATAATAAATAACAACTATAAAATTCAAATACTACTACCAATAATGAATAAGATTTTACAAATAACGAAATAACCAAATTGAACTTTTTCATTTCAACATTTAGCTAATTCAGGTTAGTTACTAATAAGTATTAAGCTTTTATTTATGTTGAGCAGCAAGATTATGGAAAAACTGATAATGTAGTTATGTTGTAATTATACCTTTTTAGCTGACATAAGCACCCATTCACGGTATCATTGTGTACAACAAACGAAAATTCAGACACTTTTCCTTCTATTTTACTTCATCAATAATATTTACTTACAGGACTTTAATAGCAGTGAGTGACTGCACATAACTATATCCTGACCCAGCATTATATACTGTATATAATAACACGCTAATACACTGCAGTGATAAAAAGCGTCCCATTTTACCCCTGATTATCCAGAACAGAGTCATTCGGAACCCGGAACCCATCCCTGGCACGGGCAGAAGTGCCGTACAGCATGCCTGCCCAACGCAGGGGCCCACAAGCGTACTGCTCGGCCTTTTCTTTGCAAACGCAGCCCAGGGTCTGTACCCAGGTTCTAGGGAACCCAGGTTCTTACCCCCGAGCCACCAGAGCTGTGTACATATGCACATATGCATAATAAAAGTTTTTTTAAAAAGTGGCAAAGTATGACCTCAAATTATAGTGTCACTGAGTTTTTTAAATGCCTACATAAATAAATGTTTATACAACAAGAAGAGAAGGAGAAGTGGTGGTACAAAAACGTACTGAGATAATGGAGTCAGTACAGATGATACTCAACTCAGCAAAAAAAAAATCTCATGGCACTATTTATCCCAGTAATGATGCAGTGTAGCTGGGTTGAAGATAGGACCTGTTGATTGAATGATTTTATGTTCAACTGCATTATTTTTTTTAAATGACTCTGCTGTTTCACTCGGTGCCTTATTTATTTGGACACGTTTTATGCAAATCAGAATTAATTAGACTTTTTTTACATTCTAAAGACCAACACTATCAGCATGTATGACTGTTTAACTGTCATATTATATAAAACGTTATATTATATGTAATAATAGCATTCAGCATTCGCCACAGCATTCAGGCTTTATGCTGGCTGCCCTTCCTGATAAACTCCTCTCATTTCCCCTGGGATTGAAGCTGGGACAGTGGCTGGACACTCACACCTGGCCACTTTAGAGAGACCAGTTGACCTTATGCATATCTTTAGAGTATGGGACTAAACCGGAGCACCCAGAGGAAACTCGCACCGACACTGGAACAACATGCAAACTTCACAGACATGTGGAGTCCAGATTGGTAATCGAACCGGGATCTCTGGAGCTGTGTGGCATCACCACCACCCACTGCACCACCATGCCAGTCACAGCTTGGCATCAATTACTTATTATATATTTTTTATTTCAATACTATTTAGCTATTCTGGGTATATAGGGGTCGCTGTTGCAACACAGTGAGATGATCCCCTAATCGGCCTCCCCTCATTCAAACACAGCCAGCCGTTTCTCCACGAGACACCAGACCTCGCCAGCCAGGACTCGAGCCCTGGTCCAAGGGGTGGTGGGCAAGAATATAAGAAAACAGCGCCACCTGAGGGTTTTACGTCTAAAAGTATTAAAACAATGCTTTTAAAGATGAAACAACATAATAATAAAACATTTTTTGTGTCATATTCCGATATTATAACACATGACTGACAAACAAGGACTTTTAATTCAATGTTTTAAAGAAAAGAGTGAGCAAGGTTTGAAGTCCAAGTGATAAATATTGTAAAATGGACAAGGTTTAATCAGGCCAAGTCTGATGTAGGGGTGGGTGATATGGTAAAAATATTATATCACGATAATTAAAGACATTTTCACGATACACGATATTTATCACGATACATGTGCAGACAAAAAGCATCAGTAGCTACAGATTCTTAAAAAACCACTTCAAGCATTATTCCATACTTAGTAAAGCGATGTTTAAAATGTGCTGTAAGTCATCGGGGACTAATTACACTCTCCACAATGAAACATGCAGTGTTCTTTAAGCACTAACGATGTCCTCAATATGCTCGGAAAAGTATACTTTTTATCGTGATATTGCCCAGCCCGAGTTTGATGTCAGTTGGTTTAAAGCCACCAGATTCAAAAGCTTTAATACGTCGGTAATAGTATTAATGTGGCACAGCAGTGATTCAGTTAAACATTTTCAGAACTAATACATATTTAGCTATGTATTGTGTGGTTGCACAGCCTGACGTTCTCGCTGATGGCGTTGAGGATCCTGTTTAAGACGTCAATTCATAATAATTTAAAAGCGATAACAGAAATATCGGACAGATTCCTGCGAGTAACCGTGTGACCGGGATGTTGCCATGGCAGTGTGTGTTTGTGATGATCTTGGGGATAGAATCCGTAGGTTTAAATATTATTTATACGCAGTACACAATAAGTACATAGAACGAAAGCCGCAAACCTGGCAACCGGAGATTAACAGTCTCGTAAAAGTGTAATAGTGGCCCTCTTTCAGTACATCCAAACTGGCACAACAACCCGACCCCTGCTATTAAATGCCTCAGCAGAACTAAATATGGTCATGCAGACACGACTTTGCCAAATGTTTGTGGACGGCAACTACCTGGAAATCACAACCAGAATTCTGAGCGTTCATATGGCGTGGCCTCGGGTCTTCTGGGAAGATTTTCGTTAGATTTTGAAACTCAAGTCCAGTACCTTAACCGCTAGGCTACCACAGTCCACAGCGCTGTTCATGCTAGCATTCTTCTTTTTTTGACCGGACACACGGTTTCTGCGTAGCTACACTATTTCTGCTGATTTTTTGCCCATAGGAATGAATGGGGTGCAAAAGGTTTTTTTGGATCCCTTCTCATATCACAATGATACAAATACACTAACAACCCACCAATCACATGGGCTACCACAGCAATCACTTAACAACCACCCGATACACCATAGCAACCATCTGAGCTCCCATAGCAACTGCCTAGCAACCACCTAGCAACACCATAGCAACCATGTAGTAATGACTTAGCCCTGATATACCAAAACTGTTGCGTTGCACCTTAGTGACCATGTAGCCAGAGCCTCATGTGCGTTTTGTATATCGCACCATCAAACGCAATTGCATTTTTTGAAGTACAGAGGGCGCCCATGTGCATGCTCCCATATGTATTTCTTCTGTTCTGCAATTGGAAACTCTGTAAAGAGGAATTTATTGAGGATGTTTAAAGGCTGTGAGCTTGTTGGTTTACTTTGATTTTCAGTTTCAGAAAGCACTTAGTTATTTAGATTTGGGGACACTGTTGCCATACCACATTTTCTTCTGTAGCATTATTTATAACTCCTACTAACTGCAGGGGACCAAAGATTATTTTTGTTTAATTATTTTTTATTCAAAAAAGTACATATTGTTTTGAACTGTTATTCTTCAGAAATACAAAAGGAATGTTATTTAAGATATGGTGAAGCTACAATAGAGCATTTTGTTTACAATTTTAAAACTCTTTTGTTTACATTTCACACTTCAGAAATATAACCCCAATTCCAAAGAAACTGGGATGCTGTATAAAAAGTAAATACAAACAGAATGCAATGATTTGCACACCTCATGAACCCGTAATTTATTCACAGAACACAAATCAGATGTTGAAAGTGAGACATTTTACCATTTCCTGAAAAATATTAGCTCATTTTGAACTTGATGGCAGCAATATTTTTCATGAAATGGTTAAATATCTCACCTTAAACATCTGATGTGTGTTCTATGCTCTATTGTGAATAACATATGGGATCATGAGGTTTGCAAATCATTGTATTCTGTTTCTATTTACATTCTACACAGTGTCCCAACTTTTTTGGAATGGGGTTGTAAAAAGTAAGAATATTGTACCAATGAACTCGGTATCATGAAGCAAATCGTGAGCAGAGTGTATCGTTACACTCCTGTTAAACACTGAAGTTAGTCACACAAGGCACAAATTAATATATGGTCTTTTTTGCTGAATCCATAGGTTTTACAATGATGTTTTTAATACCTTACTTTAAATTTGATATCATTTATTCTTTGAATGATTATGCCTTTTTTATTGTGAAGCCACTTCAGGCCTAATTGATCTGTGTACCTGTTTGAGTGGGGTGTTCGTCCGGTCCTGCGTTACACTGCCATGATTCGTTCCACATTCCGCCCAAATCGTGGAGTTTCATCGTGCTTCAGTCCTCCGAGTCCTGCATGAAAACATTACAAACATTTACACAGGTTGTCCTGCTTTCGGTTAGACCTACATCTAATGTTCTGTAATTATCTTTTAGTGAGCAATTCTGGTAATATCCACATTCCATCTCTGATGTGGGGGCATAACTGGTTATGAGAGTACTACTAGTGACTCGAGGAACTCCCTCCGGCAAGACAAACCCAGACAGACAATCAGGACTCCAGAACACAGACTAAATGGATGACTAAATGGGCCTGTAGCCCCTGTTCACCATGAAGGAGCAACAACCAGCAAAGGGCACCTCACTCCCTATGAGAGGAGGCCTCAAAACAGCAGGAAGTCAGAGACAGGGTACAATAAATCATTTCTCAATGCTGAGCCTCCCTGGTTCGTATCCCATAGGGGTGTAACGATACATCCTGCTCATGATTCGATTCACGATTCTTGATGTTTCATTTGTCAAAAAGGCATTCCTTTTTTACTTCTTTAGTGTAAACAGTGAAAACATGCCTGCTTCAATGGGTGGACTTGGGCACGGTACCCATGTAGTGTGATCACTAACTAAGCAGGGAACACAACGCTAGCTGTCTCCATAAAATTCTTCTGTATCTGAAACTCGTTACATAATCAATAAATCTCTAAGGCGTATGAGAGGGCCGTGTGTCAAAGCGAAGACAGCATAGTGTCAGCACTCACCGAGTCTCCAGAGTTCCTTAAGTTGTGGGGCCGGACCAGGGGTGCCCCTGCATGACACCACGAACATGCCAATAGATGAGCAGAGTGTATACTGCTGTTTAACTGGAACAGTAAATGAAAAACTACCAATATTCTGTTTATCAAAGCCACATGCGACAATTACAGGCACACCTGCCTGTGAAACATTAATCTTAATCTTATAAAGAGATTAAGAGATACAGGGCAATGAACTTCTGACCCTCTGACTCTCCTGACCCTCTCTAGATCCTCCTGGATCCTGAATATGGAATATCCTCTTCACGTCACAGGTTCAGAGATCAGTCGATTGAGATACATAAATCAAAAGATTATTTGTAGAAAGTTAGTGTGCAGATTTAGACGCATGTTTAGGATCATCGTTCGGCCTCAAAGATCCAACCATGACTCAGTTTGATCTACTTGACAGAACCAGACAGATTTTCATCTACTAACCCTGGCAAAAATTGTGGAACTGTGTGGAATCACCACATTTTTTCCAGACCAAGACGAGGAAAATAAGGAATCACTATGTTGAGGACATCATTGTGGAATTGTAATTTGCATTTCTAAAATAAATATTGTCAAAAGTCTAAAACTGCAAATTCATGGAGGAAATGAAAAAAGTGGTCCATGACCAGGTTTCATACTGTGAAGCTCATCTGCCAACCGCTGTCCAAGAAAACTGGAACAAGTTTGATGAAGAATATTGTTAGTGAAGCCCAAAATCATTTGAGCAGTAATAAAAGCCCAAGGAGGAGCAATAAAGCAGTTATTGTGATTAGATGGGATTCTTTGATTGATGATTCCATATTTATTTCCTCAATACAGTATTTGGAAAAATATGTCTTTACTTAAAATTATTTCCTTTACCCGAGAATAGCTGAACATTTTTAGCTTTCAAACAAATTGTCTGCTGCCATACCGGTGATTTGTTTATTTGCTGCAAACTAAAAACGCTGGATGAACATCCCAAAGTGTGGTGATTCCATCATTTTTGGCCAGGGGCTATAACCTAGCAAGGTTGCCAGAGCTTTTGCAGAAAAACAGCCAAAATATAACAGATCCTCCACCATACTTAACAGTGGGCATTAGGTCATTTTCTCGCTGGAACCCAACTGAAGTGCTGCCTAAAAGCTCTATTTTTGTTCTATCGGATTGTTGATTTGGATACTTGGTGGAGGCCAGCTTCTGCAAATCTCAGTATTTTCTTGTGTCTTTTCAGACGAGCAGCTGAACTCGGAGGAGAAGAAGAAGAGGAAGCAGAGGAGAAACAGAACGACATTTAACAGCAGTCAGCTCCAGGCTCTGGAGAGAGTGTTCGAGAGGACGCATTATCCTGACGCCTTCGTCAGGGAGGATCTGGCACGGAGGGTTAACCTGACCGAGGCTCGCGTACAGGTCAGTAACCATCAGCCATATGGGCCATGTAATTAATGCACAGACCTAAAGATACAGTCTTCTGCAAAAGTTTGGGTGCAAGGTTAAACAAACTGAAATATGACATATTTTAAGGACCTTAACCTTCAGTTGCTTGGTTAGTTAACTTTTATCAGTTGTACGTAGCTCTGGATAAACGTGTCGGCTAAATGCTATAAAGTATTATGTAAGTCTTTGATGCACTAGTGGATCACCATCTCCAGAATCTCTAGATTAGCTCCAGGTCAAACTCTCTAGAACAGTTATAGGTCAAGATCCACCCCTCTTCTGTAATCACACCTAACGACTACAGAACATCTACAGAACACTTTGAGAAACATCTATTAAGCAGCCTTGGGGTATGAGGATCTCAATTTATCGATCAGAATAGCATCTTCATAAACTCAAGATCTGCACCAGCATGCCTTATAGCATCTAAGAACATCTGCAGGCCAAATATGCAAATAACCTGGCCATGACATATGATCAGTCAGAACTGAGAGAAGTTTGGTTTTCCTAGATCATTGTTTTAGGACCTTGGGCCACGTTAAGCTTTGTTGACATTAAGCGTTTTAGACTCTCCCTCTCTCTAAAGCAGCATTTGGGCTAGGAGAGCGTTTTAGATCCACAAGATCTTTATCTTTATCCATAAGATGGATAAAGTTTGCTTTGTTAGTTTTGTGCTGGTTGAAGGTGGGAAGTAAGAAATCTTCACGTTTAGCATTAGACAGAGTAAAGCTGTGTGGGTATCCCAAACAGAAGTGCCATACTGTTACCTACAAACTTTAAACAGAGTTAGGAGAAACTGCACTCGTCTTGTAGTTCCAGTACAGAACTAAAGCAAAAAACAAGTGACTAAATTTGAAGTCATGGGACCATTGTGTGACTAATTGTGGGTAAAGAGTTGCGTTCTTAAGAGTGTGAACTCTTAAGAATTTGCGATCGTGAGACCTTTTCATTGCGGCGCTAGCAGTAACCTCCCTGTCACCTGCTGCAACTAATTATTTGACACATGGAAAGCAGATCTGTAACTGATTTAGGAACTGTGCTGGATCCAGATTGTTTCAATAAACACACAAGTGTCTATCACTGAACCCACGACGTCATAATGGGGGAAAAACACGAGAAACCATGTGAAACGAGAGCACACACTTTAGTGGATGGATGTTCAACTACCACTGGGCCTTTTGATGCAGCTCTGCAGTAAGGCCCACACATTAGTCGGTACATGTTACACTTCAGCCGTTGCAGCTCTGGAACAGCTTGCATATTAAAAAGCAAAGCGTCCGGCAGTCACTGTGTGAACTGGAAGTCAAGTCAGATTTATTTCTATAGCTCTTTTTATAATGGAGTATTGTCTCAAAGCAGCTTTACAATTTTCTATTATCTTCTATTATCTAAGGCCAATCCCAAACTGAGCAAGCCTAGGGCGACAATGACAAGCAAAAACTACCTAAATGTTATAAGGAAGAAACCTTGGGAGGCCCAAGACTCAAAAGGGTCCGACCTCCTTGGATGGCGTAGATATTTATAATATTTAGGTAGTTTTTCCTTGCCACTGCTCTAGGTTTGCTCAATTTGGGCTTTGGGCCTAGAAACTAGAAGAAAAAGCTGCTTTGAGACAATGCTCCATTGTAAAAATTGCTAGAGAAATAAATCTGACTTTGGCATCGTCTTTTACCCCCACTTATACATGTCGGGGTCACAGGGGGGAGGTTGGGGGAATTTGCAGCCTAACTCAGAATTTACTGGCTGCAGGCAGAGGTACACCCTAGCCAGTGTGCCAGTCCATCACAGGCCCCATAAACGCTCAACCTGACCTTCACGTTGCAAGCCCCAACTGGGATTCGAACCCAAGCCCTCAGGAACTGTTACCTCCAGCAGTCGGATTTTACCACCGAGCCACTGGAGCTACCTGCACATTAGTATTATATAGTGCTGGTCTTTAATTACTTTGATGGTGTGAAAGTTTCATATTCAGATACTGCCATACTGCAGCAAAGCAGAAACAACAGCTGTAAGGCTTCAGGCAGCAATTTATAATATTGTTCACCACTAGAAGCACTACTGAGCATTACAAAGGTCATCATGCTGAGTACAGCTCGCTATCTCGCTATCCTAGCCTAGCATAACAGTCTCTTAACAGCTAGAATAAGCTCCGTAAAATTAAAGAACAGATAAAGAAAGTGAGAACGGAGATGCAAAAGAAGAACTTGTGCCCAAAAGAGGAACTGTGTCTGCAGTTTGGAAGGTTTTAGATTAAAAGATCAAAAGGCTATTTCAAAGTTTGTCGAGTTGCTTTTAACGCCGTTAACCAGAAGGACCAGTGAAACCATGAAGCCAAAGGCTCAGGGATCGCTTTGAAGAGTTACCTTCTTGAGGTGCTACGTATGACAGGAAAAGCAAGCAATGATTAAAACACTATATTCATGGTATGACTTGACAAAAAAGGCGTCTCTCTTTAAGAAGTTCTGCTTTTAATATCTTGCTGTTTGCACAATTAAAACAGTTTACCTTCTGCAATTGTTTCATGCCTCCTGATCCCATCATATATTATGTAATAATCAAGGACTTCATTATATACATGATGATCCATTTCATATTCTATGTACAGTAGAATAAGCTGCAAACCTATCTCCAGAAACTTAAACAAAGGTGATACAAATTTTTGGTCATACCGCCCCACACTTATACTATACTTAAACTGTTATGAGCACCATGGCGCAGCTCTGTGCTGAGGCCTACGCTCTTTAATGAATATGTGATAAAGTTTAACTGTTATTGGCCTGATGCAGCTCCACACTGGTCTCTGACATACATTAGTACTAAGTGTAATTCTGTTATAGAGCCTGTGGCGCAGCTCTGCGATGGTGCAGATTATTGCAAGCATATTATACTGCAACTGTTATAAGCACTAGAAGGTGGATCTGCACCAAGAATTATACTCACTGGTGGATATATATTAAACGTAAACTGTTATATGTCCTCTGATGCAGCTTTGCACCCGGCCTACACACATTAGCACATGTATTTACACTTTAGCTGTTATAGGCCCTCTGCTGTAGCTCTGCACTAGACCTACAAACACAGTGGTACATACCGATTACACATATATTGTAAGGCCCATAATGCAGCTCCATCCCTCGGTCTACACACTCCTTTATACATGCATACTGCGCCTAAACTGTTAGAGTCACTGATTCCGATCCCTCACTCGGTCTCTAACCAGAAAGCCTTTTTTTTCTAAATAAATGCATGATCTCTGAAGTCATCCCTCATGTTTTCGCAGGTGTGGTTTCAGAACAGAAGAGCCAAGTTCAGGCGTAACGAGCGTGCACTACTGGCAAGTAAAAATGCCTCAATGCTAAAATCATATTCAGGAGACGTGACATCAGTGGAGCAGCCAATCGTACCACGGCCGGCACCCAGACCCAGTGATTTCCTGTCCTGGGGAAGCTCAGCTCCATACAGGTAATATCCTACATATCTTAGTAAACAAGGGTCTATGTGGGTAAAATCAGCTCATAGCATGTCTCCTCACTGAATGCTTAATAAGTTCAATACAGTGGTGCCTCAGTTCTCGTCAGTAATTCGTTCCAAAAGGCTTGTCGAGTTTCTAGCAAATGTTTCCCATAAATCCCTCCTGTATAAGGCATGATATGCATTAATGGAGTTGTATTGTGCAGGTGATTTATGATGGGGATATGTCCAACAAATCCATCATAAGTTAAATACATCATGAACCGATGAGTGTTTGGTGTATCACAGCGGAGACGAGGCTGAAGTTGCCTTCTTATTCGCATTTTCTGGTCCACCTGAAATGATTGCAGTTACATTATGATGCTTGTAGATGGAGATTTAGCCTCATGATAAATAATGATAAGTAAGATAATGTTTAAAACACTTACATTAACCTACAGTTGGCCAAAATGTTGAGCATCCAGTTCCTGTTTTGCTTTCGGTTGGCTCTTATAAACTAAGCATTTGAGGACCCATGGAGACCTATTTGCACTAAGAATACAGTCCTGTAGATAAACACAGCCCAGATGTTTGCTGAGCAAGAACTATTCTGAATCGTGAATCGAGTTTCGTCTGAAATGAGTCACGCGGCTCGACTCAAAAGTTAAAAGACTAAAAAGAGTACCGAGCAAACGGTGAGATTTGAGACAAATTTTTCTAGTGGTGCTTGAAAGTTTGTGAACCCTTTAGAATTTTCTATATTTCTGCATAAATATGACCTAAAACAACATCAGGTCCTTCCACAGTACTTCCATTGGATTAAGGTCAGGACTTTGACTTCGCCGTTCCAAAACATGAACTTTATTCTTTTGTAACCATTCTTTGGTAGAACGGCTTGTGTGCTTAGGGTCGGTGTCTTGCTGCATGACCCACCTTCTCTTGAGATTCAGTTCATGGACAGATGTCCTGACATTTTCCTTTAGAATTCTCTGATATCATTCAGAATTCATTGTTCCATCAATGATGGCAAGCCGTCCTGCCCAGATGCAGCAAAACAGGCCCAAACCATGATACTACCACCACCATGTTTCGCAGATGGGATAAGGTTCTTATGCTGGAATGCAGTGTTTTCCTTTCCAAACTCTTTAGAGATGGTTTTGTAACCTTTTCCAGCTCTTTTTCTGAGCTCCTCAGAAATCTCCTTTGTTCGTACCATGATACACTTCCACAAACATGTTGTGAAGAGCAGACTTTGATAGATCCCTGTTCTTTAAATAAAACAGGGTGCCCCCTCACACCTGATTGGCATCTCATTGACTGAAACACCTGACTCTAATTTCACCTTCAAATGAACTGCTAATCCTAGAGGTTCACATACTTTTTCCACTCACTAATATGTAATATTGGATCATTTTGCTCAATAAATAAATGACCAATATTTGTTTAACTGGGTTCTCTTTATCTACTTTTAGGATTTGTGTGAAAATCTGATGATGTTTTAGATCATATTTATGTAGAGACAAAGACAATTCTAAAGGGTTCACAAACTTTCAAGCGCCACTGTGAATGACGAACAGTGTCTTATGTTAGAGAAGGAGATTGAACTCACAACCTCCTGATTAGTAGTCCAGAGCGTTAACGCTTTAGCTACTGCTCATTTTTAAAAGCAATCAGGTATAAACAAACCCAAGACACTTTAATAACCACAATAGTGAGGGACTCTGGGGTAAGGGGAATGATAACACAAACAACAAAAACAGAGGAGCTTAGCAGAATGCCATAAGGCGAACTGAAGACAGAATGGAAACACACCTCAGAGTGAAGAGATAACAGGGAGACAAAAAAAAAACACCGCGACCAAGGTAGTCAGCTGAATATAAACAGGAAGCATCGTACACAAGAGGTAGGCACGTCACCCGTAAACCAAAGGCACTAAGGAAGTACAAATTGATAACAGAAACTCTGACACAAGATAAGACAAGATAAGAGCAGGCAAAAAACCCTCTCAAGGCAACAAACTCTGATTATAGAATAGATCCAGCCCAGATAATGAGCTTGGCTTAAACGGAGATCACTGATGAGAGGAAAATAAGGCCGATTCAGACATATTACTGCTGTTGCTGCTGTGTACATGTGCGAGTGTTTATCCGCCGGTAGGTAATCATTCACAGCTTGCCTTATTATACTGCGAGTTCCCTTGAGGTTGACGCTGTTACAGGGGTTTGCTGTTCAGAATTTCCACCTGTTTTATGATATTATAATGTAGTTATATCAGTGGCACAGGAGTGAATTCATTGCTTGAAACTTCTCCTAGATACTGCACATATGGACCACATATAGACCTTGTATGCACGAGGTCGGGTTCTGCATCTTGAGTATCAGGATCTGTGTAGGGGTAAGCCACAAAAAAAATGTGATGCACTGATATCCAATTTTAATCTGATTGCTCAAAGCACTTCAGTAGGATATTCGAGATGCATATGTGGTGTTGTATTGCTGCTGTTCTCTTGAATTGAACCCACAACATAATCCTGGAATCCAAACTTCACTATTTTTGGAATAACACTGAGAAGAAATCACCCAATCATGTTTCAATAAAATACCTAATGTGACTAACATCTCAAAATCTAAAAATGCAAATATTTAATAAGAAACCAGGTTATTACGAGTCATCTGTCTCAATTCTAAGTCAAGACTCAAGTCATGAATACCAAGTCAAAGTCAAGTCTTTTATCAGAGAAGGTCTTTTCACACAGAGTCTGAAACTGACGTTGTTTTAATCGGAGCCTGTTCTAATTTCTGCACTCAAATCAGGCTGACCAATCAGAGCTCGGTTGCCGGGCAGAACAGCTCATCAAGAGCTTATAGGATGAGCAACAGGCTGCCTCTAAAAACATGGATATTAAAGAAAAGCTCTGGTGGAATAGAACTGACAGGCTGGAGAATGATGGAGATAAAGCTGACAGGGACTGGATGGAAGCATTTGATTATTTATCTAAGTGCATTCTGATCTGTTCATGCTCACAGAAACACAAACTAGAGCTTCCTGCACTCATCTGCACTCAGGTCTTTGTTGTTTTAAGTTGACGATGTGAAAAAGACATGGAGAAATCTCCGACACATTAAGAGAAGGGATATTAATGAAAGAAAAAGCATCGAGTTTGAGTGTTTAGACAAAAAACACATTGAACTTGAAGGTGTGAAGGTCCCACTATGTTAAAACTCGCAGCAGTTTTTTTTCTTGCATAAAAATTGGACTCGGTGTGAAAAGACCTTTAATCAAGAAAGACTCAAGTCCTTAAATCTGCACTGGTGATGGAGCTGTGTTTCGGGTTAAGCAGATCTGCCCACGTCATGTGATGATGACCAGTAGTGCCCACACCTTACACCCAGTGTCTCTAAGATCTCCCATGCACCTTATGGAGTTTTTCATCTTGTTGTATCGATAAAACTGACTTGTTATGGCAAGGCGGCTATGTTTGCGTGTTTAAGAAATCCCAGTTTGTTGCACCCGGTTGCCTTGTGTTAGTTATAACCAGGAGCCAAGTTGAGATACAGTACTTCAATTTAATGGACAGTTTAATGAGGTAACAATTAGTTTTAACATTAGACTGATCTATATCGTGCAGACTGACACACAATCCCTAGATAGCCCCACGCTGGCTACAATAAAGGTCAGATCTCGTGTTTTTTAAACGATTAACCTGTCACGCTCACGCAACGTTTCAATCCACAGCGGCACCATTAAAAGCATGGAGCCATGTCAAAACCCCAGCTCTGAGTCCTGCTGGGCTTTTATGCACCGTTTTGCCACAGACATCCGTTGAGGTCACACGCTGTGAACGGGTTATTAATTTGTTATTGCATGAACCCAAGCTTCATCCTAAACAGTCCTGAATGCAGCTCCAGTTTGAATGCACAAAAGGAAAATGTAACATCTTCAGAGCAACAGAACTGTTAGACCTTGACTCTCCATGATTGTTTTGTCTGAAAACATTTCTGACTCTTTGCTCTCCAGTGCCATGGCCACCTACTCGCCGTCGTGCGCCAACAACAACACCGCGCAGGGCGTGAACATGGCCAACAGCATCGCCAACCTGAGACTGAAGGCCAAGGAGTACAGCATGAATCAGGTGCCCACCGTCAACTGAGGGAGGAGATCGACTCCAGGCGCCGCGCCCATCCCCAACAGAGACCTTACATAGCCACGGACCCATTATGTGCCTTAACGTGTAACGGCGTTCAAACGTCTTCTTTAAAGGCGAGCAAGAAAGCTTGTTTCCCAAAAAACTGTTCCAAAGCAGTGATTTACGTAAGATGCTGTCATATCTTTGGCAGCCGGCGATGACGTGTGGGGAAAACTCGACTCAACTTTTTTGGAAAGCACGAAATGGAAACTGTGTGTTTTCGTATTCGGGAACGGCCGCATGGGCTTTCATACAGCATTCTGGAGATGAAAGGAGCACGACTGATGAGCTCGGAGGAATTTAGCTGAGCGAATCTCACAGACTTTCGGGAGTCTTCTGGATTTTTTGCTTGATTTCTCCAGGGGACGTGATTGGACTGTAAAAACGTTGGACTGTAAGGGATAATCATGTAAAGCGTACCTTGTGTATTAACCATTTCAGGTTTATAGAACTGACTCTTTAGTGCCTTCTGTGTATGTAACAAAGCAAGTGAAAACATGCATAAAAACTAGCGGTACTGTCGGATACCACACCCACTTTTTATTCCCTATGACATTATTAAATGAGTTTCCTTTACCAGTGTTGGCCTTTCTCTTTCTCTCTCCTACATGGAAAGCAACCAGTTTTACACCAGAACTGATCTGTTTGTACAACAATAAATCTTATACCAAGATCACGACAAGTCCTCTTTTCTGATTGGCTCTCAGGTGTGGATTAAAACCTGGCTTTCATTTGTTTCATTAAATTTAAAACAATTCTCTGAAGCAGAAAAATTACACCAGACTATTCCGAGCTTTTAAAAGCCACGCTTATTCGAGTAAGCCTTGCTTAAGTTAGCCAAACAGTTCATTTCAGGCTCATGTTGTTCCACTAATAAAATCCAGGCTCAATTTATTCCCACTAATTCAAGCTAGGCTTTTGTAATCGAAGCTCACTGCGCTGTATATAACCAGCCTCTGCAATCGATCTCAGCAGACATGTCTAGAGTCAAAAATATGCATTGCAGTGCTTTATTTTTTATATTTTTATTTTTTATAAAAGAGGGCATATGGAACCAAAAATGTACTTTGGTGAAAGTGATAACATTACTTACTAAGGAATTAATAAGAAGTACAAATAAATGTTGTATTTTTTTATGTTAAGCAGAGCCTCAATGACTGCAACTTAACTGATTGACAGTCAAGGTGTACATCTTTGAATATCTAAATCAAAAAGTAAAAGCATAATTTGTGTTTGCTTATTTTTAATTATTTATTAATACTTGTAAACTGCCAATCTTTTGAAACAATTAAGTACTCAACTAATATGATTCAAATGTAACGGAATCCATCCACAGCCATGTATTGGACGCTGTTTTGATGATTGTATGACGTCCCGTGGCCCAGCCAATAGAATTGATGAAGCTTAGCTGAGCCTGAGCTTTAGCCTGGCACAGAGCAGGTTTGTCCAAACGCATATGCTGCTATAGTAATGTAACGGGGCTTAAGTTTAGCCTCTTTCTTGGAACTGAAACTGAACAAAATGAACCAGACTTGTCTTAAAAAACCTGGCTTATTGAGTTAGCTCGCTTTGTGGAATATCCACCTGAACTCAGGAGTGAGCTCTGCTTCTGCTTCCTTAACTTATGAATGAAGAACATCAGAACACTGTGACTGGAAAAACACCAACAAATCTGAGAAAACTTCCTTTAATGCTGAACCTGTGAGCCACAAAGCCATGACTTGGATCATACCATTTGCGAGGCAAGGAGGTACTGCTGTATTACTGATGTAAGATATAATATCTAAACCATGTACTTTCTATGGGTTTAGCATTTTTTCAGCTTATCAGAGACAAACTTCAACAAAAAAACATGACTTTTTACTATTTGTAGGGGTGCTGTGACTCAAGCCAGGGGTGCTTAGCTCACAACTTGTGTAATTCATTATATTCAGCACCAGCTTCTTAGGATTACTTCCTTTGCTGAGCCTCATCATGACCTTTAATGATGCAAGTGTTAGCCCTGTTGAAATTAACATTAATCATTTTATTGATGCTGAATTGTAAGTGATTTCAGACACTTTCTTATTCGCCATTGCTCGTTGCAGCCGTACACACAACTGTCGAGTGCAAGCATGCTGTTTCTAACAAAAGTACCTATAAAAATATTTTGTATTAAAGTTTTCAGTCTGGTAATGTGCATGTTGAATTACTGAAAAGTAATAATGACATTCTCTTGAAGATGATATTTTTCACTCGTAGGATTATATAGTGCATGTTAAAGATCATATGAGCGAGTGACGTCTTTCCAAGAAGAGTCTATTCCAAATTAAGAATTCAAGGCTTGGATTACCAAAGATTTAAACAATTCAACATCTGCTAAATGCAGAAAATGTGATGTCTCATTCACTGTTGTAGTCATGACCTCATTTCTGCCGTGAGAGCCCATAAAACTTCGGGCTGATATTAACGGAACTGGCATCCTCAACGAACAAGTCGATGTCTTAAAAAAAAACATGGAAAGGTCAAACAAAGTGCAGCTGGAAACGTTAGGGGTAAGTCTAATGACATTTTGACTTTAAGCGTGTTTGGGGCATGGGGTGTCCGGTTTCCTTGTTGAAAAGGTGGCACCCCTAAACCTGACTGAAAGATTTTTTGTGAAATATAACAGACAGTAAAGAACAAGAAACATTAAACTACAGAGCAGCTAGTTAGCTCCGTAGCTAATCAAACTAAATCCAAAGACTGCAAGACTTTGCTCATTACTGGGCGACAGCGGATTCCATCACACAAGCAAAATAACACTGTGTCACATGGCACATGCTGTTCCTTATAAAATAGCCCAATAAAAATAAAACTTTGCATTAAAAACGTAAGCACTTTTGTCTCTGTTCCAAAAATGCGGGTTCAGTGCCTGGTTGAGCCACTGCCTGTTCTCTAGTGTCCTAGTGTAAGTGTGTCCTGTCCTGCGGTTGTTCCTGCCTTCTGCCCTGTGTTGCCCTGACCTTGCTCAACAGAAACAGTAAGGAATGCATTCTGTTAAAGTTTATATTGTCCGCTTGTAGGGCTGTGTAGTGCTTTGTAAAGCAAAAAAACCCATCACGGTCAAATAGGATCAAGCAACAATGTAATAATAATAATAAATGACATTTATATGGGGCATTTCAAAGACCCAAAGACGCTTACATTTAAAAGAGCATGCAAGAGCACTAGACAGACAGTATACGTGACAGAACACATGAATAACAACGAAAGCAAATCTTTAATGACATGAGAGTGATGTCAGGATCAGGGTACGCCATAAGAATTAGGACAGTGGGAGGGTGCAGGAGAGAAAACAGGTGTGTATCAAGGTTATTTTTGAATGTAGATAGAGATTCTGACACTGTATTGAATGTGAGACGGTAGAGAGTTCCTTAGTACGGAAAAGGCCCGACCACCAAAGCTACGGAGGTTAGAAGAGGGAGTGGTGAGTGATCTGGTTGTGGAAGATCTTAAAGTGCGGATAGCTTTGTAAGGTTGAAGAAGGTCAGACAGATAAGAAGGAGCAAGATTGAGAGCTTTGTAAGTGAGTAGTAGGATTTTAAAGTGAATGCGGAATTTCAGGGAGGACTGGGGTAATGTGCTGATGTGCCCAGATGTGGGGGAAAGTCTAAACAGCTAGAAATGAAAGCGTGAATGAGAGTTTCAGCAGCTGAGAGAGAGAGATGGTCAGATTCTGGCTATGTTACGGAGATCTGGGGAACGGACATGACACCCAGAAAGGGCGTCCATCAGACCCACTTTACTGGGGCACTTTGCAGAGGTAGAATGTCGCTGCACCCCACTAAAATCACAGTAAGAATTCAATTTTATCCTAGAACTACAGGACACGCCACACAACTTCAATAAAGCAACTACATTGCCCATAATGCACCACCATCTTTCCTAAAGCTATACCACGAAGGCCAGGTGTTCATTAAACCAGAAAAGGCATCAGTTATGTTGGCAAAACAAACTTAATGCAATCAATAAAATATTCCTATTCCCTATTTAGTGTTTAGCAGGCCTATTGTTTATGCACACGACTGACTGGCATGCAGAGGGGTCCAGCTGTGCCCCAGTACGACAGGTAGGCTAGGAACACCCCTGCTAGACATATCTGAATTGCTTAACAGCTGTAATTATTAGTATTATTACTGTGCGCTTAAAGGCATCAAGAAATTCAGAAAAACAGAGGTTCAGGTGAGTCTTTATCAGAATAAAACTACAGAAAACATTCTCACAACTGAACCATTTCCAGTAAATCTGAGCTGAAAGCCATTCTGTATGGTAAAGCTGGATGATATATTTCAGAAGCGGGGCCCCGATGTTCCCAGCATTCCTTCCCCAGCTGAACCGCTCTCAGACTGTCAGAAGAAAGACCAGAACTGCCTTTGAAAACAGTAACAACGCTACAGAGGGACACCAGGGGACTTTCTGTGAAACTGTAGCTGTTCCTACAGCGTCTAACCCCCCCGCCCCCTCCTCCCGAGCAGAAAAATGCCAGATGAAGTTTGCGAGATCCCACTAACATCTCATAACTGCACTTGTGTATTTGCTTTGGATGTAGATCGCAGTGAAAACCTTTTAAAAAGCGAGGAGAAAAATAAGCTGTCTGAACGCTTCCAGAAATGTGCTCGAGTGTTTTATGGTTTGATGATGGACTCCAACGTGTTAAGCCCCGAACCCCCAGTCCTTCAGAGCGTGTGCAGGGCTGCCGCTGGTAGACTTCTTCCTTGAGCAGGAATGTTTACTTTCAAAACACTGTGTTTATGGCACAGGAAGGACTCGCTTTTTGGGTTTAAGTGGCCGCGGGGTGTTTTTGCGAGCGTTGGACGCTAGCTTGTTTATGTGGCTGACGACCCCCTTGGTCTGCTGATTGCATGCGACCCTAAATGACCTCAGGAGACAGTGGGGGAACCAACGAAAGAGGGGTGGGGTTAGAGGGCAGGGGAGAGACTCTTCTTGTTTGGCAGTATAGAAGGTGAAACTGCTAGAATAATGTTCTTGTTAGGTTATTTGGTGGGTTTGGTACATTCACCAAATTCAGAATCCATACATAAAGCACATTTAAAGCCAGGCTTAAGGGTTTATGAAATCCTGATGCCACAGCTTGGTAGGTAACATTAGTAGTTTATTGTAGTTCAAACAGGTGTTAAGTACGTTTTATATGTTGGGATTCATTAAATACAACAAAAAGTCAATTACAACCAAACAAAATCTCAAATCAATTCCAAGAAAACAGGAAATCTGTCCTAGCATCAAAATAAATCCAGCAATACAAAAGCAAATCCAATAAGATTTAATGAAATCCAACAAAACAGGGACAAATTCAACACGATAAACAATTTAGATACATAAATCCAACATAAATTTTAAAAAAAGTCAAACAGATCCACACAAAACACAAAAACAAATCCAGTAAAAATGATATGACAACACAAAAACAAATCCAATATTGTGTCAATTTCAACACAAAACCCAAATCAAACACAAAATTATATCCAATAAGATAAAATGTAATTCAACAAAATCTAAGAATATAACATGAAATCCAACAAAAGAGAGAAATTCTACACAAAACTAACACAACCTAAATCTGACATCACAAACTACACAATTCAGCAAAACAAAGCCAAGTTCAACAGAAAAAACTTGTCACACAAAATCAATTCAAACATAAAACTAAATCCAACTACACAAAAACCATAGCATAAACAATAAATTATAAATTACAATAATAAAGTACAAATTAAATAAGATCAAATTGAATTGAAATAAAACTAAATCTAAATGTTTAATCCAACAACAATATCAACTCCAACACAAACTTAAATCCAATAAAAAATCTAATCCAACACAAAAGCCAATCATAAATTTAACCCATCGACACACAACCAAATCCAAGAAACAAATCAATTCCAAAAACAAAACAAAATCCAACACCAGATCAAATCCATAAATCATATTTCCAACAGCAAAAACATAAAACAAACTACACATAGCAAAGTCCTATGGAAAAAATAATAAATCCAACAACAGAAAACCAAAAAAAATTACAAAAAAATTACAAAAAAAACAATAATCCAACACAAACTCAAATCTAACGACACAAACACGACACCATGAATACAAAATCAAATACGATAAGACAAAAATCCAACAATGGAAAACTACAACCAAGATCCAGAGTGTCACAAAGTTGGTAAAACACAAAACGCACAAAATATGTAGAGGAACATTAGAAACTCTTCCACGGGGTGATTAGAGGAAGTGCCATGCATGTGGCTCTCACTGAGGACGTCCCTAGTGTAGCGGCCATGAAAAGTTAATCTAACCTAAACTGAACATAATCTTAATCCAGGTTAGTCTTTGTGAATGGAATAAAATGTAAATGTGTTTCTCTAAATGATGTGGTGTAGTCAGAATGAGTTTGGAGCTGTGATCATTTTGTTGTGTTGTATCCAGAGTGAGCTGAACAGTTCCTGGTTTAGGGTGGTGCAGCGGTTAGTGGTGTCACCATGCATGTTGTGGCGCTGTGGATTGATGCTGTGTGGAGGGCTGGTTCCTCGCCAACCTGAGCTGGATTAAGTGGGTGTGAAAATGAATGAATGAGTTGCTGGTTTAGGGAATTTCTCTAAAGCTGAACAGTGGCAGCTGTAGAACTCAAGCTCCTGATTAGCACTCCACTCTGGTTTAAATTCAGGGAGTGTCTATGAGTGGGCTGGGTGGGCATTGCCCAGCCAGAGGGATCATCTGCCCACCCAGGGACAACTGAAAAATCACCGTTTAAAATTTTTTTTGAGCATTCATACACTTATGTAATTGTTTACAATTCAAAAAATGGTGGGTTAAGAGTTTTGCTCAAGGACTCAACAGTGGCATCTTGGCAGAAGTGGGATTTGAACCGTGGACCTTTTGATCCATAATCCAGCACCTTAACCACTAGGCCACCACTGAAGTTTCTTCCAGTCTTGTTATTTTTCATCATTAATGCACTGTTTGGAAATATCTGCAGAACTGTTAGACACAGTTGTTGAAATAATGCACTCCAGAACCCTGTTTTTTTTTTTGTTTGTTTGTTTTGTTTGTTTTTAACAAAAACCTACCATTTAAAAAACTCTCACATACTTTAAGGAGATTTGTGAGATTTTCATTTTTTAAATATCATGCTTAAACCCTATACTTTCTATGGCTGTAACATTTTTTCAGCTTATAGACAACTTTCCATTTTTAAAAAAGCAACAACAAAAATGACTATTTACTCTTATTTTTAGGGGTGCTGGGACTCCATTTAGGGGTGCTTGGGGATGTAGGTCATATCGATTGTGCAATGGCAGATTAACAGAAACACAAAAGAAAAGTATCCCAAAAAATCTGGACATGAATCACTTTGTTTCAGAATTTGCCACGGGTAAGCGCAGACTGCTCCTTTCTGTACCCTGGAAAGTGCCATCCTAGCTCCCCACAGAAAGTAAAAGCACCATTTTTATTGTTGCCCACACAAATAATACAAATGCCCACTCAAAGACGACATTCTAGTAACACCTCTGTTTAAATTCAATGCAAATTCATTGTTTTTAAATGCATAACAGAGATGTTTTTGTTGTTGGTTTCTTTATTCTGCAGCCGTCTTTCATTACAGATTCAGCTGTGGAACCAGTCAGATCTCAAATTAAATGATCTCCATCACGTCTGTTAGCAGAAACGTCTCCATTAGAAGGACAGCTCGGTTTCTCCATCTGATCCTCAAACTAAATCATTTGTTCATATTAAAATTCCAGCCCTTATTCCAGTAATGACGCCTTTCATGTGGCGCCGGCCCACGAGCTCAGCTCGTTCCGTCCAATTTCGGCTGGAATTTTTATGATCCGCCGAGTTCACGAGTCAAACCCTTTCCCAAACACTGCGGTTCTCTGAGGAGCTGCAAGGGCTGGACGTTCAGCCTGGGGTATGAGAGTTGTCGAATGTTTCAACACTCCCTCGCACGGCCGGTTGTTTCCAGCTCAACGAGCCTCGGAGGCTTTTCACTCGACGATGTACCTCACCCATACGAGCTTCTAAACGACACGTAAAGAATGGTGCACTGATTTAGGGCATCTCAGTCTGAATGAGGTTAAAAATAGCCTGTGTTTTCCAAAGCCTTATTGTTAAAAGATATGCAAAAGTTTGAAATTACTAATCAATTGCTGTTTTTGTCAGGGTACATTAAACTTATTTAGAAATATACTCAAAACCTTAAATGTTATAAATGACTACTGCTATATTTGAGGGTTTAAGTCCCAGCGCTGCCAAGCTGCCACCATTGGACCTTTGAGCAACATCCTTAACCTTCAGCGGCTTGGACCTTTTTTCTATATTGTACTTTTTTTGTACTTTCAGAATTGTATCAGCTGCAAGTTGCTCTGGATAAAGGTGTCCGCTAAACGCTGTAAATGTTTGAGATCCACAATTGGTCAATCATAGTCAGGTCTGGTTTTGTGAAGCTCATTTCAAAACCTTCATCTTTTTTTCTTAACCCCACATAGCCCGGTCAGGGTCACTGGGGATCTCCTGTTTGGCCTCCCCTCTTTAAGGTACAGCCAAACATGCCTGTTGGTGGCATCACTCGAGCACCAAACCTTCATCCGTTCCACCACAAAACAAAATCCAACGACACGATAGTAAATCCAAGAAGAAAAAACCTCAACACCACAAACAAAATCTAGCACAAAAATCAAATCCAACAACAAATACTATAATCCAACAAAATAAAATACATTTTCCCCAATTGCACAATATTTCCAGTGCCTCTGGCTGCCCTGCAACCTCAAAGCGTAACAGAATTAACATCATGATTAAGGTTTTATTTATTTATTTATTTATTTTTAATTGCCGTGTTTTCCCCCCAAACATACCTTTGGTGACTGTAGACAAAGCATTCACTCTTTGTTCTATTGGCCAACAGCACATGATTTCAGACTGGCACTGCTTTGTCCAGCATCTAGTTAAGTTTCTTTTCTAAGGTTGTCTAACCTCTATTCAAATAACCAATAAACAAATCATGTCATTTGACTAGATGAGCCCAAATTATTGCATAAAACCACAGGAACAAACTGGCATTTTCTTTCGGCTTAATCCTTTTGAAAATGATAAAACATGGCTTTCAAATGCATGGTGCATGGCTGTCAGCGTTTACTGTGTAAGTCACACGGTGCTGGAGGCAGAATCAACAACAGCGCTGGAAAGTTAATCTTCATGAACATTATATGTAGAAAAACATTTTAAAGTTCGCTATTTGGTAGGCTAGATTTAAAACGACAAAAGCAGGCAGGTTGGCGTTGTATTCATTGAAACATCATGTGAGATCAGCATTGCACACGATTGGCCCTGTGAGGCGACCAATCAGAACACGAAGGGGGCACGGTTACAACGACTTTGAAATTCAAAAGCAGCACCTCGTGAGTTTGTGTTACAGCTGCACTTCCCTCTTTAGTTAGCAGTTTTCTCATCCATTTGTTATATTCAGATATTATAACCACGATCTTTCTGTGTTCTGATTGGTCACCTCACAGAACCAATCATGAGTAATACTGCGCTCGGACGATATTCCAATAAATAAAACTCCAACGAGCATGAAACAGCATCTTTAATAACCGTAAGTGTTTGTCATCCCATGAATCAGGTTGGAATCAAAAACCTGGATATTTAAATTACTCAATTTACTCAATTTAAATATCCAGGTTTTTGATTCCAGCCTGATTCCACAAGGTCCAGGTTTCAATCCCATCTCCACTGGTAAGGATTCAGGGACACACCAGTGGAGATGGGGATTGAAACCTGGACCTTGTGGTCCACCATCAAGTACCTTAACCACTAGGTCACTACAGTCCCGGTAAAACACTCAGATTAGACAGACTTGTTTAGATTTACTTACTAATTTACTGATTTAGCAGCAGCCCTTATCCAGAGCGACTTACAAGTGGTGGGATTTGAACCAATAGTTCAGTATCTTAACCGCTAGACGACCAAAGTCCACAGATATTTCATACAAATGTGTCCACACTGTGTTGTCTTCCGGGATGGAGACAGAAGCAGAAGGTCCAGCTGTGCAACTGCACAGGAAGGGATGCAGATCAGAGTCTACGGTTTCTACTCTCAGCATTTTCACGCTCTTAGTTATTCTTTTTCAATATGATTTGTTCTTTTTTACTGTACTTATTACCTTAGTACTTAACCCGTGTAAAGTGGCCTTGGGTATTGTGAAGTGCGCTATTTAAGTGTAATGTATTATTATTATTATAATTATTATTTCAGAAACAGAAGTCTTGCAGATAACTCAGTTGCTGCTTAGTTAAATATTCAAAAAAAAATTCCAAGTGTCAGATACACCACAAAAGCTCTAATAAAGCTATTTTGCATTTGTTTAGCCAGGATTTTCTTTTAAACTCTGCCTGTAAGGCTGCAGCATCACCGAGTCATTTGTTCTCTAAACTCGAAGTCTACACAGGCACCGAATCCTACAGGGGTCTTTCTTCCAAATACATTTATTTATTTACATCCATTTATTCAGACATTCAAACAGCCTGTACGCGCAGTAAGTGCACTCGTGCTAATCCTTGATGTGTTTTTCAAAGGGTTTGTGCGTGACTTTCTGTAATAGGTAAGGGGTGTAATGTCGGTGGTGAAGTCTGCGTGACGTTCCCCTCACTGTAAAGACCCCATGTTGTCTCCTCGGCCCCCTCTTTAAACACCCCACGGTTCTGCGTCCATCTCACCTTTCAGCATTCTGACCCCAAGTGCTTCCAGATGTCCCCCGGCTGTGAACCCCCTCAAACCACAATCTCAAACTCAGCAACACATGAGATGGACACATCCACAGATGACGAGCAAGCGCCTCACCCCCATCAGGCAGCACATCTGGTCCCCATTAGAGAGGAGACAGTCGGGGAGAGAAAGAGAGAGGGAGAAACAGGCAACAAACTGGAACTGAGCTCTTATCTGGTCCCAGGCCAAACTGTGTGCAGACTATCATGGGTTTAGGCCTTTTGTTCGCTGAGATTTGTGGTCGTTTCTCCTGTGCTTGACCATCCACAAGTGCTCAAATCACCAGGCCGCTGCGGCGGCTTCCCTACTCCGATTATAGTAAGTCTTCATCAAATCCCGCGTAGCTACCACAATGCTAGAAGGCCTTATAAATCAAACAATCAGAACCCCACTTACAACCCACGCACTTACTGTTCAAGCACTGCAAATCATCACACGCAACAGCTACACAAGTACAGCTAAGCACTTAGCAGGAGATTTCTCTACAAAAAAGGACATTTTTAACCAAACATCAATCTAGGGAATATGTATCTTATGTGCTTACCATGAACAAAACTTATGTTTCCCAGTCCTGAGAATTAACCGTAACAACAATTTGAGAATTTCCTCATGATAACCCCAAAAATGCAAACACATAAAAGATTCAAAACTGTGACATGACATAATGACATGGTCGCAACAGAAACTTGTCTTCTGGCCATTTCTCAGCTTCTTAAACATAAAGCCAAGCTGGGACTGCGAGACTGAAGATGGAAATGTGGTAAAGTTAGCAATTTACCCATGACAGTTTATGGCTAACCTGTCATTTGAGAAATAATTTCGGGTTTTTTGGCTCGTTTTACTCTGCAATTTTAATATAGACAAACAAATCAAGTCGTACATGTGAACAAGGTTTCTACGTTGAGAGTGTTATGCACACACACACACACACACACACACACACACACTACAATTGACATTCTGAAGCTGGCTGGTAAGGGGGTGACACAGAAACTCAGACAGAACCGAAATGGGACCCGGTCAACAAGAATTCTTGCCAAGGTAACACCATGAAAGCTGGGGCCTGACAGTGAGAGCCCTTACCAGCCCAACACCCTGAAAACTAATACCCGACAGCCAGAGTTCTCACCAGGCAAACAACACCAAGACCAGACAGCCAAAGCCCTCACCAGTCCATCATCCTGAAAGCCAAGACCCAAGAGCCAGAGCTCTTGCCAGGCCAACACCCTGAAAAACAAAACCTGATGGCAAGACCCATCACCAGGTCAATAACCTGAAAACCAATACCTGATAGACAAAGCCCTCACCAATCCAACACCCTAAAAATCTGAACCCGACAACCAAAGCCCTCACCAGCACAACACCCTGAAAAATAAGACCTGTCATCCAGAGCTCTCATCAGGCCATCACCCTGAAAACCAAAACCTGATGACAAGAGCCCTCACCAGTCCAACATCCTAGAAACCAAGACCCGACAGCCGAAGTCCTCACCAGTCAAACACCCTGAAATCCAGGACCTGACATCCAAAGCCCTCACCAGTCCAACCTGATGGCAAAAGCCCACACCGGCTCAACGTTCTGAAAGCCAAGACCCGATGGCCAAAGCTCTCACCAGGCCAATACCCTGAAATCCAGGATCCAACAGCCAAAGCTCTCACCAGTACAACACCCTGAAAGCCAGGACCTGACTGAAAAAATCAGCACCAGTCCAAAACCTTGAAAACCAACACCCTATGGGAAAAGCCCTCAACAGTTCAACACCCTGAAAGCTGAGACCCGACAGCCAGAGGCCAAAACCCTTATGATTAAGGATAACACTCTGAAAGTCAGGACTCAACATTGAGAGCGCTCACCAGACCTGAACGCTGGTACGAAACCCGGCTGTGATGAGATAATGCCATTTGGGTTTCATAACGTTTCTATACACAAGAAATATATAAATACATATGAAATGAATATATTTAAATGAAAGCTTTGATTTCTCTCACATTTTCGATATTAAATTAATACAATAATACATTTAAAGCTTCAGTCATTCTGGAGATGACTGTAAACCAAATCAAAGCCACAGTCTCATTTTACCCAGAATACAAAGAGAGTGAGTAAGAAACAGCTCATTGTAGGTAAATGTGCTACAGAACATTAAGTACTGATCCGTGATGCTAGAGCCAGAATCCTACATGATACATTTGGGGAAAATATGTCTCTATTAGAGCTAATACTAACACGTTATAGAAATATTTCAAATTTCTCCAACAATTTCCAGAAAACATATTAGTTTCACATGTTATCTCTTCTGGAGGCCATAGAGAGTTTATGCTGCATAAAGCTGGTCCTGTGCTGGTTTGTCTCTTTTGTTTGAGAAAGACTGAGCTGCTACTGTTTAGAGCATTTTACATTTTAAGCCACACATGTATAGCAAACAGTGCCAAAGAGAAACCTGTGTGTTCGAGATACTCACACAGTTTGAGGTTTGAGGCCAGTGTGTGATGATTTAGATATGTTAGCAAGAGTGCAGAACTAGCGATGCTAACTGCAGGCTCCAATCATGCCTGAATTCGTATCCTCAGCCCTGTTTTCCCCGGTGTAAAGGGAAAGAACACAACAGTAAAGCTCCAGGAGAAGGCAAACACGGCTGAGGCGGAACCGGACCATGAGAGAGTTTTTCTAACAAAATGTCCACACCATAAATCCACAGCATGGCTCTTTAGAGAGGAAGCAGTGATATTAATGCGTCTGCCCCCGAGAACTTCCACAACTTCCTCTCGGCGTTGATTGATAAAGCTTGTTCATGCATTCATACATTCATACGGCGCAGGAAAGCACCGGCCCTGAGCTGATTCTATCTAAACAACGTTATTTTCATAGCACAACCATCGGCTAAAGCGCCAGCCACAACAGTAGCAGCATTCACAGTATGGTCATTGTATGACACAAAATCACGAGCTGTGGCTTTTATCAGGTTATAATAATAATAAAAACACATTCAGTTTCAAATGTAACACACAAACTGTACTGTGCTCTGTGGTTTTATTATGAGCTGGATGAAATTCGGGTTACATTTAAGGAGTAACTCTTTCAACAGTTGGGTTTTTTTGTTTGTTTGTTTAAACATTGCAACATTGAAAAGGTACAATCCCAGCAAATGTGGGCTAATGGTTTTTTAAGGATGACACTGTGGCACAGTGCTGGAACTCTAGACCTTCTAGTCGGTAATCCAGTACCTTAACCGCTGCACCACCACAGTCTTATCCTTAGCTTTTGGTTCCACTTAAATATTGTATTAAATATTGCTAATTGCAAATGTTGCAATTATTTGCTTATTTTTCCCCATTTTGCCACGCTTTTTAACTCCAGCCCTATCCCCACACAACACAGGGCACAGGCACAAGCATGTCCTGGACCGGATGCCAACCCATTACAGGGCATTTAAGCACTTGCTGTTGCGGAACTGTAGTCCATCCGTTTCTCTACATGCTTTGTTCGTCTCCTTTACTCTGTTCTCTAATGGTCAGGACCCCCACAGGACCAGCACAGATCAGGTACATTTGAGACACAGCCCAGATCTACAGATGAGAAAGGTTGGAAATACTTTTTTAGTTAAATAAATTAAACAAACCATTAAAGAGCATTTTATTTTAACAAGTACAATAAAAGATGCTTTGATTGGCAGCTAAGGATCAGTTAAGCAGCTGATTAATTCTAACATTTATTGCTTAATGATTAATCTACACTTTAAAACAAACTGATTTTTGAGGGAAAAGGAAATGAACCAAATTTGAACTAAAATATCTTCTTGGTTGAAATCTTGCAACCCGATTTCTGACACCACCTGATCTGATCTCTAACTGATTACTGATTATTCTGGTTTTGTTTCTCCAAATTTTATGTTGCGCACTAAAAATACTGAAGAGTTTTAACATCTTTTTATCACCATTATCAGGCAGTGTTATGATTTGAAGTCACAACCTTCTGGTCGCTGAAGCAAGACCACTGAACTACGATACTGACGGCATGTGTGTGCCATAAACAAAATCATACACAGTCTGTCTTATAACTACCTCAGAAAGGGATTGGCACGTCAAACACAGATCAGAAAGTGTATTTAATGTTCGTCCTAATGGGTTCAGTAAATTAGTACAACAATTACTGTGTCCGTCTTCCCCCACATCTGCCTTCAATTTCCCCCTATAACAGGCGGCCACATGTGGAAATGGACTCGGTTTACTTTATCAATTAGCCATTAAGAAGGAAAGGAGATCTGTACTGATAGCAAACGCCGCATACTTCACACTCCAGCACCAAGAGATTTATCGTCTGCTGATTCTGGCACCGCTTCTGAGTGAAAGGGGATTGGAAATATTAAAAGAGTAAATAAGAACGGCCATAATGACACAGTTCGGGCACCTCCGGACTAACTGATCTTCTAAAAAGGAAAGAATTGATCTTGTGTAAGAAAAACATAAATGCAAGACATACAAAATAAAACAAACTTCACATGCAGCTAAGATTGGCTGTATCTGAGGGAGGGGAGGTTAATGGGGGATTATCAGGATAATCCCTGTTGGCCCTGTGATGTACTGGCATATGCCCGCACGCTGTGTTCTCTGGTGATAGGTGCTGGCACTGCCATGACCCCAACCAGAAAAAAGCAGCTCCAGAGATCCAAGTTGAAGTCCCAGCCCGGCTAGTGTCTGTGTGCATTTTGCATGTTCTCAACGAGAACACAATGTGTCTCTAAAGTTTCCCAGTATGAGGGACTGTGTGCGTATGTGAGAGATCGTGTAAGACCTTGTGCCCTGTGCTGCCAGAGAGGCCCCTCCAGACAAGTAGGCGAACGAATGACGTAAGGTTTTAGAACTGAACCAGTTTCTTATCCTTGTGCAGCTATAGTTAATGTTTCCACAAGCTCCTATTATTCATAAAATCCAAATCCAAGCTATAACATTTACTGTTACTTTCTTCATGGACAGTTTCCAAAGCGAATGAATATGAAACAAAGCTTCCATAATGAATATAATTATAGTAATGATGGATAATGATTTCATTACCTGGCCCTGCACTTTTTGGATCCATTTCAGAAGCTATTATAATTATTAGTGTCATTATTATTCCTCTCATTTTCTCCCAATTTTGTCGGAGCCAGTTTCCGCCCTCTTGCTGGGCCTCTGCAGGTACAGAGGGTGAGGTGAAGGCTGGCACAGGCTTCCTTTAATGCATTAATGGGCACGAGCGGTTCGCACCATTGCCACACAACTCCGTGGACTTTGGATTCCTTCTGTGTGGAGTTTTCGATTTCCTCCCACATTCCCAATGACACGCGTTGGGTTAATTGGTCTCTCTAAATTGCCCCAGCGTGACTGTGTCTGAGTGGTATTGTCATAACCTTGCTCCTGTCAGGATGCTGATGTGACAAATAAATGGACAAACAAATAACCTGTCACAATGTTATTAAGGGCTCTGTAAGAAGATTCCACAAAATTTGGGACATCATTTTTGAGCAGCAGGGTAAAATATCTAACCTGGACTGCCCTTCTTGGATTCCTCTTCTCAAACCTCTGTTCTTACCTCTTACCTTGTGTAATATTATAATGACTGGGGTTATAATGCAGAAAATAATTATCGGACTGCTTATTACGTACGACATTAAGTGGGACTTACCCCTTTTTCGGAGTGTTTTATTGATCCAGTTTTACATATTGAGTTTATAGGGGGATTGCATTGGTATTTGTTTAGATTTTGTATACAACAGTATAAGTTTGGGTTACATTGTTGTACTAATCTGAAAACTTTAAATAAATTTACAAAAAGCTATAATGAGCTTAACAGGAGAAATACCTCCACAGTGGTGCCATTCAGAATTCCCAAAAGTTGTTGGTGCTCAGTGAATCATCCCATGTAGGGTCAAGGGGATCCACAGGAGAACATTATGCATTCATCCATTCATTATTTTGGCAGGGTCTATCCGGCAGCACAAGGCACAATGTAGGAGCAACCCCTAGACAGCGTGCCTGTCAAATCAATTTATTATTATTATTATTATTTACATAGCACTTTTTACAACAGAGCATTATCTAAAAGCAGCTTTAAAAATATCTAAAAAAAAGGGACCAAACCTCCTCAGGCAGCCTAGGTACATATATAAGAATTAAATTAATGTTTATAGTAATAGTTTAAATAAACAGAAGGTAAAAATGAAAATTTAAGAGAGTACATATGTAAAGAAAATATAATACTTAAATGACAAGTTAATAATATATAGATGAAACAAAAAATAAGATAGAAGTATAAATAAATGAAATACTGAATTTGATATGTATTGAATGTGAGTCCATCACAGAGCGCACTCACCAAACACAGCCAAAATTTGGCCTTTGAAATGTCTCTCTACTCGGTCCTGCAGTCCTGTAACGCTTGTGTGTCCCAGTACAGGGCTGGGATGCCAGAAACAGGAAAAGGGCAAAGGAAAGGGGAGAAAATGGCCAACGATGCCCGTCACCCACACAACCCAGAAGAACACCCAAAATCGATTACAATCAGAGCTCAAAATCAAAAAGTTGCAGCCTAATGATTAAGGTATTGGACTACAGACCAGAAGATCCAGGGTTCAAATCCAACCTCTGCCAAGCTGCCACGGTTGGACCCCTGAGCAAGGCCTTTAACCCACAAAGGAGACTGCATCAACTGTAGATCGATCTGGATAAGGGGCAAAAACAAACAAACTGGGCCAGAATGAGAATAGGCCTTCACAAGAACACAACACAACATCTTCAAGGAACACATTATCTTCATGGCAGAGAACTTCCATGGCGATATTGAATCCGTACGAAGGAATGGACTATACTTGCCGTATCCATCCACCATTTTTGCAGACACCACCAATGGCCAGCAGAGTGTGCCGTTTCAGTGGCTGTACAGCACCCAGCCAGACAGTGGCACCACCGAGACGTGAACATGGATCTCCATGATGGTGGGATAGCAAAACAGTGTTGCAGCACCCAGACACCACCAAGAAGTAATGCTTTAACAAATAAATGTGGGACTGTGGTAACCTAGTGGATAAGGTACTGGACTATGGACCAGAAGATTCAGGGTTCAAATCCCACATCTGCCAAGCTGCCACTGTAGGGTCCTTGAGCAAGGCCCTTAACCCACAATTGCTTGGATTGTAAGACTGTATAACTTGTAAGTCGCTCTGGATAAGGGGGTCTGCTAAATGCTGTAAATGTAAATGTAAATGTAAAATGTAAATGTAAATAAAGGCTGCATTTTGTTCCCTTTAGAGGTTGTGTGAATCTCATTCCATGTGAGAAAATCAAAAAGACCAGGGGTGCACAAACTTTGACTGTACCTATCAATCAGTGAATTGCAGCAACTGGTGAAGGGTTAAGTCAAGCCAAATGTATTTATATAGCACTTTTTACAAGGGAGCATCGTCCATCTAGGCCCACAGCACTAACTGAGCAAGTCTGTGGCGACAGTGGCAAGGAAAAACTCCTCTGATCATGGATTCATGGTTCAAATATCAAAGCTGCATCGCATCAAAAACTTTTTTAATGTCTCTATAAAAATGCAAAAGACTCTCATATAACGAAACAAACAGCCTCCTCTGCTGAATCGTGGTTCTTCCCAGGGTTTCTTCCTACTGGCTCCGTGTTAGACGGTTTTCCTGCCAGTCTCCTTTGCTTTATTCACTGATGTCTGTAAAGCCGCTGTCCCAAAATCATAACGCCAGGCTCATCGTTAAGTGGTAGAGCGAGCATCGGGTCTAACACTCTCTCTACTAAGTACGAACATTTTTTACGACGCTTTTGGGAAACTGAAGTGCACACGTATTCCAGGCAGAGGTAAAAACACTGAATAAAGGCTTTAATTGCACTGAAGCGGGCTCCAGAGTGAAGCCCGAGCACAGGCGAAACATATTTAAGTCATCTGCTTTAAATCTGCAGGCCAGTGCACTGGATTCTATTGTACTGACTCACTCTGTCTGTTCAATGTGCTTCTGATTAGGCCTGATTAAAGGAGCTGCCAGCGTACTTCACAAACACAGTGCCGAGCGCTGCCGCTGCCAACTCATCCGACTGCGTTCCCGTCTGCATGTGTGTTTTATTTATGAGCTCCATTTACAAGAGCCCCTAATTCATACTCCAGTCTGCCCTAATTACAGCGAAACTTTTACCTTTGCAAACTCGGAGCGGGTTCGAGCGAGTGCGGCTTTCACAAAGGGTTATTGTTGTTAGCAAATCTTAAGGCAGAGCTACAGGTTTCGTTTTTTGGCTTTTAAATCAACTGTAATAAAACACTTCACAAATTCATTACATAAACATAAACAGACTGTCCATACAACACCATTATATTTCTAAAATGTCCCATAGATACTTATTACTACTCCGTTTGACCATTGTTTTTTCAAAATGTAGTTATTTACAACACAAGTTGTTAACCAAAGAGAGATTTAACATTATTTCGGGATGTTTCTGGCAGAAATGCCATACATTATTAAATACACTCATTGACAAAAAAAAAATCGGCATGTAGCTCCGTCTCAGGCAGATTTGTAAATGGTTACAGATGTGGTCTGATTAGATGCTGGGTCTTGCCACAAGAGGGCTTAAAAGTGCTTCCCCTGTAGTGCTGCCCTATAAAAAGGCTCTCAGAGGCTACTTTTGGGTAATGTACCTCTTGGTGAGAGATCATCGCTGCTAGACATGCCACGATGCACTTGAAAACATTTTCATTATCCACCATCCAGATACTATGCTTAATGTGTTTCCTATCTATTCCTTGTTATTTTGCTTTAAATAACAACTCTCTCTTAGTAACCTCAAATATTTCCCCATATAAAACGTACGCACATCTTATTCAAGCGACTTACAGTTTTATCCTCGGACGGGAAGATAGTAGCTAGAAATAAGAGCTTGGGCAGTACAAACGTTTTTATTACCTGCATTCTAGTCCTATTTATTTTCCACTTACCAGTCTCGGCATGAATTTCGTGTTCCTTAATTTCCCAGTGATGTTCATAGGACTTCATTATGGTTAGTTCTAGTCTCTTTATTTCAGCATTAATACCCATCCACACCTCTTCTGCTCGTCTGTTTTGATCTTGTGCAAAAAAGGACTGGTTGGAACCACTACAGGTTCATGTTGCAAGTCAAACCCAGGACTCGAGCCCAATTTCTCTGGGACATGAACATATAGGATCCTGAGAATGCAGGCACTTCTAAATATAGGTCCTTGGGAAAACAGGGTTTTTTAAGTTAAGCATCTGGGAATATAAGGATTGTCAACATAGGAAACTTTCTACTAAAAAGGGATTTACCTGGAAACATAGGGGCCCGGCAATGTTACTGTGAGTAGAAGTTTTTCATACAGCATCAGTGAGTCTGTTCTTCCCTTTCTCTCTCTCTCTATTCAATTCCATTTGCTTTGATTGAGTTTAAGGTGCTTTATTGGCCTGACAAAGTTATGGCTCATTTGTAATGCCAAAGCTGAGGTAAAATATTTGGGAACATTGAATCTAATATTATTATATGCTTTTAAAGCAAAGCATTAGCTGAAACAAGGTTAGAATTATTTTTATGGCACATAAGTATACTTTATACACATCACACAAACACTAGAAACAAAACTCTCTCTCTCTCTCTCTCTCATCAGAAGAAAATGCTGATGAAGTGAAGCTGACTCGCCTCACGCTGGAAAGAATTTCTCTCTCTCCTTCAATCTGGAAACTCTGACTACCACGTCAGGCCCAAATAGCTGAAAGACCACTTAAAGGGTGGGGAGCTGGGATTTGGGGTTTTTTGCTTTTCATTATGTTGCTGGTTCACAGCATGAGTAAAGAAAAGCCCGACACTGCTCCTCCACTACAGAGCGCAGAAAGAAACAGAGAGAGAGAGAGGAGGAACGTGGAGGGAATGGGATTTCTTCCCACGCTGCGATCGCCCACCGCAGAGAGAAGAAAGTACAGCATAACACTACTAACTATTCTTATTTCTACCATTCACACTTCTTGTTTCTGATTGGTCAGAAGGTGCAGAACCACTTATAAAGAGCCGTCGACTGGAGCAAGAATAGAAAGACTGGTGTTTGTGTGAATAGAAGGCATTCCGATGCAGAAATAAAGACTTCAAACGCTAATCTGCTGTGTTTGGAGTAAATGGGGTGTGATTGCCTATTTTTTTTAACTGGAAAGAGTCCTGCTGCTTTCATAAAAGGGCCAGCACGGAGGATCTGCTCTGCTAAAACCAGCTCGTAAAACCGCAGAAGTGCCACTTATTACTGTACACCGCCAACACCAATATCACTCCCTGGGAGAGCGCCGCCCCCGGGGACGTTAAGCGGCCCTTTTCGTGCCGGGCCGTTGGGTTGAGGCGCCTGATTCCATGCCGTGAGAAGGAGATCAGCGCTATCACCTTTCACACCGGCCTCAGTGGGGCTCAGGAGGAATTCGGTGCATTTCCTCTCTCAGGCGTGCAGCCTCCTGCCAGATGAATCGCTCCTCAGTAAACCTGCAGACGTCCCGACCCTCCCAAAAGCCCCTCAGCACCCAAACAGCTACATACCCATAGTGGAGGAACCATGGGACTGTGATGATTCGAGTATCACACCAAATGAGCAGTGGGACGACAATAAGGCTGAGAATGCACAGGAAATTTAGGCTGGCGATCAAGGGAACTCGAAATGCAAAAACCAGGGTGCTGACGGGGCTGTAACCCTCCCAGCTGAGTTGAGTTTCATTTTCAGTGAAATGATTTACAAATCAATTCATTCATGCATTTTCTTAACCGCCTAATCATGATTAGGATCACAGGAAAGCCGGTGCCTAGCTGGCAGCACAGGGCACAGGGCAGGAACAATCCCAGACAGGACACCAATCCATTGTAGGGCACACACCCTCACACACTAGTGGCACTTTAGAGACACCATTTAGCCCAACATGCAGGTCTTTGGACTGTGGAAGGAAACCAGAGGACCCATGCAGACTCATTTCCCCTTTTTAGATGTGAGATACTTCTGACGGTAAATGAGACGTTAAATGAGATCTGGGAAGATCTTTTTCAAGAATGCATGTTATTTGCAAGACTTAGAAGGAATAACAGTAAAGCAATAAAAAGCTAGCAAAAGCAATCACGAGTTAAAGAGTAAAGCTTTGTAATCCTTACTAAAGACCTTTTATTCTTGAACGTTTTATGCCTTACACAAAAATCATTTTAGTAAAAATCAGGCTTCCAGAGAGAGACAATTTATTTCTTCAAAGATACTGAAAAATCACTGGTTTATACAAGTCATAGATTTGTTAGATGTAGAGCTTTTAATGCAATATTTGTAACAGTTGTAAATTGTTGTAAATTTATATCATATTCCTATTTCATAGTTTACTCCATATTTCATACAAGTCATTTGTATTTTTTTATATATTCATTTATTTAGGTTTCATCTTATATTATCTTTTACACCACTAGAAGCTCTATCCCTGTGTATTCTGTTCCACCTTTTGCTGCTGTGACAATTTCCCCTTGTGGGATAATAAAAGGCTATCTTATCACACCCTACCTTACCTTACCTTATCTTATCTTAAGGTGAATGAAGTGGCTCAGATCAAATATAATTCACAGCAACAGAATTGAAGCCTCTGAATCTTTGGATGAGGAATGGTTGAGTTCATATTGAGAAAAATCTGAGCGCAAAATGAGACTATCCTGAGATCTGTACTATGACTGAAAAAGAGACATGTGAGATTACTGAGGTCTCTACCTTAGGAGACACGTTTGAGCAGCAGGAGACATGCTAGACATGCTGATCTCATTCATGTCTAGAAGAAACGACAGAGTTATCAAGGAGATCTGCTTTTCGATTTTTCTTTCCTCTGTGAAGCGATTATTTTGACATGACATGACAAAACACTTCTGGCTGTGCACTTTTGGACAGACTTATTTAGGCTACAGACGGTTCTGTCTCTGTATCTGTGTGTTATCATGTTTAACTCGTCTGAACTTACCTCCACAGCTTGTAATAGATCCCTGATTTTCCTCTTCTTACTTTAACAGCAGCCTTGGTAGACTTTGTTCCAGCACACTCTTAGAGAGCCCTTCTAATTGACCAGCTCAGCACCGCACTAGCTCCGCCCAGACCACGCCTTAATCGCAGGTCTTACAGGTGCTTCTCGTCACTAGATGAGTTTAATTAGATGAGACCAGGGCACAGGTGTTTCTCACAGCATATGCATGGTACTGAAGCACTGCATTATACAGATGACATTCTAAGATTTAGGAATCAGCTAAGCCTAAAGTTCCCTTAGGTTTTCTATGTTGCCCCAGTCTGAATGATGCAGATGTGACGTTAAATAAGTAAACCAACACACAAACAATTAAGCCTAAAGCTCTGAAGACTGAAAGACCTTGTTTCTGGTGGATTTTGTGCATAATAGAGGGATCTTAATTATGATGGATCCTGTCTTTGGCAGACTTTGTTATCTGGAGTCATTTCATAAAGATCTTCAGTGCTCAGAGTTGCTCCCGGTGACATCTTAAAGTCAGGAGCAGATCCTAGTAAAGATAAGTTATTCATAAAGTATCTTAACCCCTAAAAGAGCTCCTATGGTGAAAAACTGTTAGGAGTAGGGAGGAGGAGAAAACGGAGAAGCGCTTGGAGGAATTTTAGCCCATTCCTCCGTACAGAACAGCTTCAGCTCTGGGATGTTGGTGGGTTTCCTCACATTAGCTGCTCGCTTCAGGTCCTTCCACAACATTTCCATTGGATTAAGGTCCGGACTTTGGCTTGGCCATTCCAAAACATGAACTTTATTCTTCTTTAACCATTCTTTGGTAGAACGGCTTGTGTGCTTAGGGGCGGTGTCTTGCTGCATGACCCACCTTCTTTTGAGATTCAGTTCCAGGACAGATGTCCTGACATTTTCCTTTAGAATTCTCTGAATTTTGGAATTCTGGATTTTGTCTTTGGTAGACTTTGTTATTGTGGATCTTGGCTTCAATGGACTTGTCTTTGGCAGGCTGTGTATTTGGAGGTTATTATAATTGGTGGATCTTGTCCTTGGTAGCTCTGTTCTTTGGTGGATCAGGGGTCGTATTCATAAAGATTCTTAGTGCTAAGAGTAGCTGCTAGTGACAGAATTCAAAGAAAAATCTTTCTCAAAGTTAGGAGCAGATCCTCGTAAAGATAAAAGCTATTCATAAAGCATCTTAACCCCTAAAAGAGCCCCTAAGACAGTGATAAACTGTTAGGAGTAGGGGGGAGGACTCTTAGGAGGTTTAGGAGTTCTCTTAAGCAGAGGAGAAAATGGAGGAAAGACAACGAAGCAGAAGAAACGTTCTCCAAACACTGAAAACAGTGAGATAATCAAACGCTACGATTAGATCATACAGGAATAATGTTAGTGGTGACCTTATTAGAGAATTGCCCAAAATGAACGCTACATACGAACCAAATCCACCGGTTACATAGACATGGCAACAATTAAAGTAACATCACACCTCACGAGGGGTCCACCCCGCCTCCTCACTAAGATAAAAGTTTGTGTCTCCTTGCTCAGAGTTGCTCTCAGATCGCTTCTGAATCACTCCTAAGCTAAAAATCCTAGCTAGGAGTTTTTAAGCGAAGGTAGAAGCTCTCTAAGAGGATTCTTAGAATCTTTAGGAATACAACTCCAGATCTTTGGCGGCTTGGATCATTGGTAGACCTGGTTTTGTTTCTGGATGTGCCAATAAATAAATATATCATTAATTAATGTATGATGTTTACAGTGGCTCCAGTCCAAATTGGGAACAGATAACCAGAGTTAGATAGATAGAGAGGGAGAGAAAGACAGACATGTGGCTAGAATAAAATAATAATAAGACACGTGGCATTAATAAATAAATACTTGGCAGCAGTACAATTCTGAAAGAATTAATGGTGTTTGAACTGGCTCAAAAAGCTTAACAGTGAATGTTTTTAAAGATTTATTTGAAGCATTTGTGAAGACTCTAGGATGAACTGTGTGGAAAACTGGGTTGCCAAGTGGTGAAATTAAACAGCTCTTGGTACATTATGTATCATACGTTTTATCCGCTGCATTATTTCATGCTTTCACAGTCTCTCCTGCGTGACAGGGATTTGGCCGCGGTCTGTTCGTTCACGCTGACCGCCGCATGTCACACCATCAAAGCCTCTTCTCACACTTTGAAATTTTTGATTCGTTCCAATCTCCATCTTTGAAGGGCGTTTGAGGAGAGAAAGCAGAATTTTAGACTCCCTCTGCCGCCATATGGCATCAACATGGGCTGAAGAGTTTCTTTGTGCTCCGTGCTGGAAATGTGACCGCTGACGCCTAAGGCCTCGCTCCTGACCAGCACTAAGCCACGTCCTGTTGAGGCTAACTCTCCCATGTTTGAGGTTTTCCCAGGATCTGGTGCTCAGAAGTGAAGTCTGCTGAGAATTTGGTGAGTGGAAGCTGCTCTACGTCCCAGCACAACCAGCATGAAGTGCCACATCTGAGCCACTGGAGTGTAGAGCATGGAAGCGCAGCCAGGATTCAAAACAACATCGATGTGCTGCTCTTAAATCTGTATACATTTCAGTTTCAAAAGTATGCAGACATGGAAATATAAATAAGTTTTTGAACATCGTATGCAAATCCGATGGAGAGAGTCCAACTTTGTTGCTATTGGAGCATCCAAAGGAAGCAGTAGCAGAAAGGATTTGCACTATTTACGCAGTTTCTTGACATTATAATGCAACACAAATACACAAAAGCACAACGTTTCAACAGAACAGCTGTTGTTATTATTGAGGTACAGTGGTTAGCACCGTCACCTCACAGCTCCGGAGATCTGTGTGGAGTTTGCATGTTCTCTCCCTGCCTGTGGGGGTTATTTCTGGGTTTCCTCCAACGTTACAAAGATGTGTTAGGCTAGGTGAGGGTGTGTGTCTGACCACAGATGTACTGGGCCCTGTCTGGGGTTGCTTCCAGCCTTACGCCCTGTGCTGCCGGATGGGCCCCAGCCCCTGAGACCCTGGTATAGATAAATATACCAGGTAAAAAATATTTGTCAAAAATAAATTATTGAATAATTTCAATTTGAATTCAATACATTATTGTTGCTGTTTTAAAGTAACACTGTGTGTAGGCATATATATATATATATATATATATATATATATATATATATATATATATATAAATAATTGTAGTGTAATGACACTTTACAAAACTCAATATAATAATAATAATAATAATAATAATAATAATAATAAATGATGATGATAATATATACATAATGTCATAATATATAAATAATTATAAATAAATAAATATATAGAAATAATGATAATATGATTATTGTTGCTGTTCATCATATATTTTTAAAAACAAAACTCAATAATTATAATAATAAATAATAACAATAATAAACAACAATAATAATAGATGTAATAATAATATAATATAATTATATATATATATATATATATATATATATATATAAAATTGTAGTGTAATGACACTACAAAACTCAATATTATAATAATAATAATAATAATAATATTAATAAATGATGATGATAATATATAAATAATGTGATAATATATAAATAATTATAAATAAATAAATATATAGAAATAATGATAATATAATTATTGTTGCTGTTCATCATATATTTTTTAAAACAAAACTCAATAATTATAATAATAAATAATAACAATAATAAACAACAATAATAATAGATGTAATAATAATAATAATAATAATAATAATAATAATATTGTTATTATTATTATTATTATTATTATTATTATTATGCTATAATATTATGTTGTGTTATATATTGTTACAATAATAATAATATTAATAATAATAATAATACATTATTATTAAAAATACTTGTAAATACTCCACAAAGTAGTTAAAATAAACAGAATCTACATTCCAAATAAATCACATTATTATGTTACTCATTTGGAATTTTTACAAAACATTAGGAAGCATTTATTTGTATCCATGTAAAATTTAAAAGTGAAACAAACAAGAAGTAAATGAATTAGTAAATTTGAACTACATTAAATTATAACTTGCTGTTGCACTGTTGTTGTAAAATAGTGTGAATTGTGTTGCCTTGTTATGGGAACGTCTTTCCATCTCTTATTCCAGAACAGCAGACTGGCTAACTGCTAAAAACCTTATCTCTCATTTGTCACGACAAGACACCAAAAAGGATTTTAGTATCAGAGTCTTGATTTAGACCGTCAGGAAATAAATACGCTGAATTATGGATGATATTTACCATTACTAGTCAGTGCACTCAGTTATTAGTGGTTCATATGACCCCATCCCGACCTGTACTCGTCTCAAAAGTTATTTTAAAGTCTTTAGAATGAACTTCAGCACTACGTTACCCAAACACTGATCCCTATAATCGGAATAAAGCCTGCAGGTTAAACCCTGGGACGCGGCTACACCATTTCTATGTTGTTTTTGCGTAACAGAAGATGATCCCGAGCTCTGAAACCTGCCCTGGCTTCTCTCCTTCTGTTTTTAATCATGTGTAATGACTTTGTGCTGTAAAATTTTGAAAGCTGTAAGATGCTCGACTGTTGCCAGTGTGGTTCTGATTGTGCCCTTTGGGATCTCCGCATAAAAACCGCAGGGTCATTATCTTCTGACAGAGGTTTCGCCCACCTCCTCCCTCAGGACTTCTCCTCTTCCCTTTCCCACTCATGCTCTGCAACCCAATCTCACGCTAAAGTCATGGGAATTTGTCCTGATTTGGTCGGATTTCCCTGAAATAAAGTCGTGATTAAAGTGCAAACCTGGCCTTAACGTAACCTTAAGCAGCCATGCCCTCGAAAATGTGACGGTTCATTTGGATTCGTGTTCGTTCTCTTCTGAATGTGGCACCACATCCCAACCTGGCAGGGTCTGGATCTGAGGAGATGCTTTGCTCCGAGGCTCCAAGCTCATGAACCTTTAGAGAATAAAGGAGGTTCAACAAAGTACCGGGGGCGACTCTAGGATCAGAGCTTTGGGAGAGCTGAGCACCCAGAGACCACTCTTAATTTGGACGATCATTCCCACATTTGTGAAGGAGAGAGAAAGTGGATCATACCATTTGTGAGGCAAGGGGGGACAACAACAAAACACTTTTTTTCTTATGCAGACAATTTCCTTTAAAAAAAACACATAAAAATGACTTTTTACTCTTATTTTTTAGAAATATTATGTTTAAATCATATGCTTTCTATGGTTTTATCATTTTTTCAACTTAGAGACAAACGTCCCTTTAAAATAAACAACAAAAACGACCTTTTACTCCTGCTTGGACACCCCTAAAAATGAGCTACATACGCCTATGCTTAGTATTAAATGCAGAGGTGCCAATAATTATGACATATAATCCTTGCTTGTTAAATCAGTTGTGAATCTTTCTCTCACAGGCTTATAGTTTGAGATGAGTGACAGATAACGTGCAGCAGTGACACACCAACACTGAATACACTCCTACAGCGAAGGAGAGAAATGCTACTGCCACCCTCTGGCTTGTAGGTCAATTACACTAAGGATAGAAAATAATCTGCATTCACATTGATTTCGTTTAGTTATCAGATTCATTTATAAGTTGTGTAATTGAAACTGAACTGAGATTTCTTAAGAACAAAGATACATCTTGTCCTTTATGGTTTGTCCCTGATTGTACTAGTCAGGGTAGCTGGGTAAAATCCTGCAAAAAAATCCAACTATCCTAAGGTAAAAAAAATACAATATTATTAGATTTTTATGGCTTATTTTTAAGGAAAAGGTTAATTGTTGGTGACTTTTTCATATTACTTCATTAATATTGTATTTTGGATCTTCTCTACACTCATTTCGACTTGTCACAGTCTATATATTATATTTTATTTTATTTATTAAGGTTTCTTTAAATATGTTCTCTCTTCTAATTTTTATATTTAGTTTCAGCGTATTTAAACTATTACTATAAACTTATTAATTAGGTAGCTTCTTACATAAATGCTTACATGTAACATCTAGGATGCCCAAGGAAATCAGGTCCCATTTTTAGTCTTGGTCCTCCCAAGGTTTCTTCCTTATACCATTTAGGGAGTTTTGCTTGGCCACTGACGCCCTAGACTTGCTCAATTAGAGCTGTGGGTCTAGATGTTTATAAACCTGCTTTGAAACAATGCTCCCTTGTATAAAGCACAATATAAATTAATTTGACTTGACTCGTTCTTGTTTTGATGTGCAATGATATTTACTGCTGTTTGTCCTATTATTATTATTATTATTATTATTGTTATTATGTTTCATCCAAATTCGAGCGTTGGTAAGGATGCAGTCATGCTCTGTGGGAAAAAGTACTTCTCTTACATCGTCTGCCCAAACTAAATCAAAAGCAGGTCTCTGGCAGAGTTTAAAACAGTCAATAATGAAACAAGGCAATTTATTTATAAAAGTTAACAAGAGTGCAGCTACTAATCATCAAGTTCCCACAAACCCAAACCTACAGTAAATACTTCTAGGGTTAGTTAGTTAAAATACTTCAAAATCAGATTCAAATCACATTCTCTAAACACCTAACAGCCTGCAATTAAAAATTATAAAAATGAGACAGAAATAAGAAGCTCTGAGATCCCTGGTTGGACCTCGCACTTCACCTGTGTGGAGTTTGCATGTCCTCTCCGTGTCTGTGTGGGTTTACTGGGGCTCATCCGGTTTCCTCCCACATTCCAAAGACATGCATGAGGTTAACTGGTCGCTCTACATTGGCCCCGTGTGAAAGTAACTGACTAGTATCGGTGTGATCTTGTCCTGTCACAAATAGCCACAGGTGCTGAAAGTGACATTAAATAAAATAAAGAAACAAAAACATTCATTAATTCATTCATTTTTTCATCCACCTTCTTTGAAGAAAGTCATGGTGAACTGTTTATACAAGTGTACACAAATGTTTGAGCAGCCCCGGTCAGATTATATGTTTTGCTGATTTTCTAAAAGAAAAACCTTTGCAAGGAGAATTCTGATAAATCTTAATCAAGATATGTTTTACCAGTTTAATAACCCTAAACAAGCCTAGACTTTAGACCCAAGATCTGAGACCTTACAAAAAACACCAGTGGATCATCTGGACATGTTACGGAATAATCCTACTAAATGCTGTATACAGACAAAAGTGTGTGGACACCCCTTCTAATGACTGACCTCTGCTGTTTCAGCAACACTCACTCGTAACACGTTCATAATATAAACCAGTTACTTTCACTATCACACATTTATAGGTTTCTTCTTTCAACAAGTCAGTTCATGATCCACGCAAAGGTTCTCACTCTGCTTAGTGCAGATCCAGCACACGTAATTCTTCTGAGCGGTACCACCTGCATCTCGGTGGTTCTAAGGAGTGCAGAACCGGCCAAACGTCCTTCAGCATTCAGCCTGCTCACGACGCATGTGTTAAATAAAACTTTCTGCACCAGAGGCTGTACTGTTACGTGTGTCATTACAAGTGCTAAATTACAACAGCTAAACTAATATAGGGGTTAAGGCTTATTCACACACAGTACGATTTTTTTTACGTAGCGGGACCTTCACACCAAGTGCGTTGCATTTTTTTTTTTTGTCTAAACGGCCTAAAAAGGCCTTTTTGGCCTTAATAATAAGGATAGTAACCTCATCTGATCATGGACACTGTCCTAGCAGACGTTCTGGGGTGAATACCTGTACCAGTAAATTAAGGGAATATATAGCATAGGCTACTTTTTTTGCTTAAATCTGTCCTGTATTGTTCTTAAATACAACTTATCTTCTTGAGAACGTAAAAAAAACAATTGAATTACATAAAATCAAGAACAGAGCTCCTGAAATCCTGAATCTAACTGCTGTCAGATGCTGGACTAACAGCACCAAGCCTTCATTATTTAAATGAAGAAAAGTCGAGACTAACAGCTTCATTAGTGGTTTATAATTAGTGTCGTTTCACCACTATAAATCCACTGACCTGCAGCACCGAATGCAAATGAAGCTAAATAAGTAATGGCACCCCTCTGCTCCGTTATATGTCGCCCTCATTCTGAACAGATTGGACGTAATGAAGAACAGATCTGTGTTCAAACCTGCTCCGAATTAAACCTCAGCTCTGTTAATCGAACATAAAAACACCACTGGGTTTCAAATCTGCACGCTGGTCTGATTTACACTCACTTATGTTTCATTGGGAACTGGCAGGAGTGTGTAAACGCAACATAATACACACACGCAGGATCAGCACCGTACTTCATAAATCAGGACTAGTATGCTGTATACTCGTAAAATTAAAAAACAACTGGTAGTCATTTGCTGGCAGAACCCAATGTTATGTAACATCTTTTTAACTGCGAGAAACAGTAGTGCAAAAGTATTAGTCCACCATTAGATTTGTTGCTTTAGTAATGGTATATAGTAAATATAGTAATTTATATATATATATATATATATATATATATATATATATATATATATATAGATAGATATATATAAATCACGTTGTCGATGACTGGACTCATATACCATACCAGCATATACCATCCTTTTCACCCTGTTCCCCTTCTGAAAAAAAAGGTTTCTTGACCGCTACCCTTCCGAAAAGACCATTCCTGATCAAGCGTTTCCTGTACTGTATATTGTCTCTGCTCCTACAAACACTGAAATAAAATTTTGCGCAGTGGTCTAATATGCTAACCCACCGTCGCTGGGACTGGTGTTTGTGTCTTACGGTTAGTGCTGTACACACTTTTGGCCACATGGCGGTGCCCTACTGGGTAGATAACGTGCAATGAGTGAGGACTATAAAATAGGGTTTCCTATATTAACCCCACTTTTCATGATAATTGCAGGAGCTTCCAGACCAATCTTTCCTGTGTGATGAACTACCTCGGACCAGTGTTAATTTCCGACCGAAAACGAGACGATGACTAAATGAAAGTTCATTATTTTTAAGCCTGAGCTTATATCTCAGTTGGGTCTAATTATACATCATTCATTCCAACTTGATTATATTCTAGAATATCTGCCGAATGTCCACACCAAGTTTGAGGCAGATCTATGGTGGAAATTGAGTTATAACCACTTTTATGTTCTATTACATTTTAGTCAAAAGACTATGGCTAAAACTAAATGAAAATTTGCTCTCAAAGTTAACACTGCCTGGGACCACTGGGACTCAAATCTCAGTCTCTGTGGTAGTTGGGTAAAATTGTCACCGTGCCACCCGAGTGCCTACACTGGGCATTTGATACAGCTAAACCAGCTAAACCTTTGCATAAGGCTTCAAATATTTGACTGATGGTGTGGAGTTTGTAACTACACAATGATCCCAACCCCATAAGGTAACGGTTAATTGTGCTGTCCTGACGGAGGTACAGACCGTCCTCGGTATTGTTGGCGGCACACTCCAGTGTGTTCGAGCTCTCAAACAGTACATTGTGCTAAATCTTCACAACGAGCCGGCGGTGCTTTCCCTAAACGCCGTTCCAATTAGGCCTAAATGCTGTGTAATAGGACGCAGACGGATGTGTGTTTCCCATTCACATTCCCCGAGCTCCCAAACAAAGGTGTTCTTAATAAGAACTCGGGCTGGATTTTCCCGTGAGCGCTCCATCAAAATCTTCAGCACCACACAGAAGGACCACTCAGAGAAATATGTTTCAGATAAACTACTGACTGGCTTCCAGTTCTGAGCAAATAAGCTCAGCTAACTCGTCAGGTTAGCTAGGAGTCACAGGATACAGGGCAAATATTCGAACTAGCTTATTAGCATCAGGTCAAAAAATACTTTAACACGGTACTGCCTCAAAAGCTGAGCTCCTAAGGTATTTTTCTTGTGGAATCTCCTCTAGAGATCAACCACGAGTTTTCAATGAGGTTTAGATCGATCGAGTATGTACAGCGTACACACGGATCTGTTCTGCAATACCGCCTTGTACCATAAGATGTCGCTAGAAACACATTAAATAATGACGGTCCAGTATTTATTAAACATTCCGTTAAATTATTCGCTCCATTCATTTCATACCTGCTTAATCCAAGTGCATTCGGCAATCAACCCTGGTCAGAGTGCACACACACACACACACACACACACACACACACACACACTTTAGAGACGCCATTTTACCTAGCACGTCTTTTAAAAGTGTGAGGAAATCGGATTAACCGCAGATGCAGTACTGGAAAAATAGACAGCAACAAAGCTGGACTCAAACCCTATAGCAGTGAAGCCACAGCGCTAGGGGTGTAACGATACACTCTGCTTACATTTTGGTTGGAGTTCAATCAGATTTGACAATCAATAAAAGACATTCTTATATTTCTGATGTCTAAACCATGCAAAACACCTTTTCTTGTACAAGTTCTTAAACAAACAAAAACATTTAGTGCCTGCAATGAAAAGAAATGGCTCCAAACAGGTATAAAACTGTAAGCAAAATGTTCTATTGTAGCATAGCCGTATCTTAAATAACTGAGTGAAAACATTCCTTCAAGAATAACAATTTAAAAGTATGAAAATGTAAACAAAAAGAATCTTTAAAAGAAATGAGGAGTCTCACTGAGAATGAGAAATGCGTCTGTGATTTTGTGCACTGCACCCTCTGGTGTTCAAAAATTCAATAGCATTAGATGTTGTGATAAACAAGAACGTATAAACTCGACGATTCGTCATTACACCCCTACGCAGCACTAAATGAAATTATTAAAAGCTCGTTTGAACTCTATGTACAACACTACAAAAATAACTTGTGCAACTGAGACTGTGGCGGCGAAGCGGGTAAGGTCCAGGGTTCAAATCCCATCTTGTGCACTGGCATCTACTAAACATGACTAAACATAAACACAGATTCAGAAAACATTTGCAGAAATTTGTTAAACGCATTAAAATCACATGGACAGATTCACTCAGGAAGGGTGAAAACATTTTATTCTTCCGTGTTTCTAATCTGAGAGAAACACAATGATTTAAAAATAACATTGACACGATAATTCATTACAATAAAAAACATCTCTGCTTTAAAGAATCTCGTCAAACCTGAGGATCTGAGGACGAGTGATTTAAGTGCTCAGTAACACCTCCCATGAAGCCTGTGCGAGTCACTCTTTATTTCATGATTTTTTTCTAAACAATCCGGAGTTTTCTTAGCTGGAAAAAGAGTGCAGCTGTGATCCAGGTTTGAATTCCAGAACTGCCTTATGGCCAGGTTAAGTGTTGCACAGACACAATTGGTCATGTCTGAGGGAGAGGAGGTCGGATCACCGTCCCATGCTGCAAAAGGCCCCTTTCAGCGTACATGACTGCCAGGATAATCGGAGGCAGGTTGATGTAGAGCTCGGATCACCGCACTGCACTGCACTCACTCGTAATGCTTTATAATATTTATACACTCTAAAAGAGCTGTACACTTTATTGCAGGATTTGGGCTGAACCTTGTGATTAAACTTATTATAGTGCTTTACTGATGCACAATTAAAGCAGTGTAATGAGCACAGACTTTAGAGGAAGTGTTACTAAACGGTCTCTTTGCTTAAACACTGCCTTCCTTCATCACAATCAGATCCTGCAGTGTTTTTAATATAAAAACAATTAAAATGTGCAGAAAATGTACAAATACACAAAATCATACAGGGATCCGCTGCATAAAGTCGCATACATAACCTGTTAGGAATCTTCAATGATTAAGAAATGTATACCAATATACAGTACTGCATATTTGTTTACGTGACAGCACAACCTGTTTCCTGTTGCTTTTCAGCAGACAGCAGGAAAAAATGAAGCAATCATGGTGCAAAGCATCTGCAAACGTCCCGTTACGCTTCATTACAAGAGCGAATGCATCTGCTAAGGTAATAGATGGGTTAAGTAGGTTAATAACCTTTACAATAAAGAGAATAACCTTAGTGGGCCACAGAGATATATATGCGGACAGACGTTATGCGGCGCATACCTGTACATATTAACAAGATTAAAGCATTAAAATAGGTTTGCACTTTTCCCTTCAAGTAGGAATGCATCCATGTTCAACTTTCAAAGTGTACTAAACCCTAAATCACAATTTGTAATATGGTCTAGACGTGGTGTTGATACCACAAATCCTTCTCCTGAAACAGGAATGGCCCGAGTCAATGCTAAACAGAATGTGTTGTGCATTCTGTAAATGTTTCCCTTCGGTATCCACACTGCATCTTCTTCTCAGTGGTATTCTGCAAGCTTTTGGTTGCTCACAAATTCTACGTATTGTAAATAAAATATTACAATGATAGTGCATGTTAAATATATCCATGTATCATGATTCAGTCGTGATCGAAATAAAATGTGCATGGGACCACCCCCCTCTACCCCCAATGTAGAGGAGCAGTCGAGACCAGGCTACAGCAAAAGCAATGCTAACGTCATTGAAAAGTAATGGAAGCTTATAGTCTGTAGCCAAAAGTTTGGACCCTGGGGTAAAACAAAAAAAGTTTAGAACGAAATGTAGTCGAACTACGTTATCTGAATGTACCTCATTCCTGCCGCTGGAAATAACTCGATTAATGGATATTTGGATAATGGGAGCTCTATATTGTTTATTTCTTATAGGAACATCTCTACCTTGTTCTTCTGAACCCATAGCATAGTGGTGAATATCCGTCACGCTCTCCCGAGTTTCTTCACTAGCTGATCGCATAAAGGATCCCTGCATAAACATGGAAAAAGTGGAGCTTCTTATTGATAGGAAAGAAATGGAAGGTGCAGGTAGAGGCAAAATGTACCTTCATAGTATAATGGTTGTTTAATTTGTATAGTAAAGTTTAGTACTGGACAAAACAGCTGAGAGACTAACAGGTAGGACAAAAGACCAATCAGAAATGTCTCCTGCACATCACTGAAAGTAGGTGGGATTTTTTTAAATATACAGAACCCAAGTAGAAATTTCTCCAAAGGAAATAACGGGAAGTGGGCTCCTGCTATCTGAATATTCATTATCTGAACCAGATAGGAGGTACATTCAGATACACGGCATGGGAGCTTCTAAGTGAAAGGCGCTCAAGACAAAATCTCCAGAGAACAAACATCAATGTGACAAAAAAAAATATTAAATGATGAATCCTTCAAAAGCTTGGGCCCTCATCCTGATGATCCACAGGTGTTTTGAAAGCTCTTGAACTAGGACGTTGTGTAGATTTAGCGTTTGTCTGGTATAAAAAGCATATTATTAGGAGTTATTTAATTCAGGTTGTTGGTTGTTTCAGAAGTTTTAGAGATATGGGTTCCCTTTTTCCCCACAACGCTGGACTTATGGGTCACCCTATAAAGTACAATACAGATGTTCCCAGGAATAACTAGTGTCTGAAAAACACATTCCCTTCTCTTTCAGCCACAGGACAGAGAGTAACTGTTGTGTACAATAGTCTGTGTAGTCTGCAACATACAAACTAGTATTTGATAGTATTCAACGATATAAAGTTATACAGTTAAAACACAGACCTTCTGTGCTAATAAAGTTCATGGGTAGATCGTTACGGCTAAAAAAATTAATATCCTTACTTTGTTAGTAAGAGCACAGCGCACACGGTGAGTGCTGGCAGTGTGTGCACACAGAACACACCCAGCGCCATGAGCCTGGCACACACACACACACATCATAAGGATGGCATGTCACGTCCCTCAGGGTTACACGACTGATCCTGACCTCCAAATGATTGTCTCGTTTATGCCCATGTTCGTATGTAAGTAATGATTAAAATAAAGAATAAAGCAAAGGAATGTTATACAATAATAATAAATAAAAACATGAAATAGATGCATATAACTGAAACTTATGTTAAAGTCTTAAAAATTCCACAAATCTCAGGAATAAAATGAAAACCGTGGCTGAGTGATGAATCGAGGCCGGATGAAGCAGCTCACCCACCGCGGCCTCGGCTCGGCTCTGGTGGCTTTACCTGGCAGCTCAGCCTCCACAGGACCAAAGTACAGATCAGATAAACCTCCAGCTGCTTCTCAGGGCCACGGCCAGGGCTCAGTTCAGGGACGTGGGCGGGCCGGTGCTCGGGGAATCTGCCCCGTCTGACAGAATGGGCGTCACATCCAGACCTGTGCACACACACACACACACACACACACACACACACACACACACGGTCAGAACACAGATACAGAAAACACACACACACACACACACACACACGGTCAGAACACAGATACAGAAAACACACACACACACACACACACACACACACGCACACGGTCAGAACACAGATACAGAAAACACACACACACACACACACACACACACACACACACACACACACACACACGGTCAGAACACAGATACCAGAAACACCCACACACACCACACCCACCACACACACGGTCAGAACACAGATACCGGAAACACACACACACACACACCGCACACACGTCAAAACACAGATACAGAAAACACACCACACACGCACAACACCGCAACACACACGCCCAACGCACACGGTCAGAACAACGTAACAGAAAACACCCACACACACACCAACACACACACACAACACACACCCACCACAACAACACACACAACGTCAGAACACAATACAGAACACACACACCACACACACACACACACTGTCGAGACACAGATACAAAAAAACCACACACACACACACACGGTCAAACACAATACAGAAAACACACCCACACACACCAACACACACACACACACACACACACACACACACACACACACCACGGTCAGAACACAGATACAGAAAACCCACACCACACACACACACACACACGGTCGAACACAGATACAGAAAAAAACACACACACACCACGGTCAGACACAGATACAGAAAACAACACACACCACCCACTCACACCCACACACACGCACACGCACGCACACACCACGCACACGCACACTTCAGAACACAGATACAGAAAAACACACACACACACACACACACACACACATCACTTCCTAACACCAGAATACCGAAAAAACACAACAACACACACCACACACACACACACCA
>JAJAGP010000167.1:182585-207585 GCA_025084515.1 Ancistrus triradiatus
TCTTAATTACCTTTCTGATATTACATTCATGGCCTTCAGAAAGTCAACCCTTCCACAGGACAGGACTGAGCCATTGAACTTACTGGCAGGGATGAAGGCTCTGGATGATTATGACTCCCAGTCCATTAGCCAGTTTGTCAGTGAAGCTCATGGCTCCGTATACAAAAGCACCACTTTGCTGTCAGAGAGCAGAGAAGAGGATTGATGAATGAACAAAGTCACACAAACACACACAGACGCACACAGTCTCAGAGAGAGATACGCAGTAATACATCCTGTACGCCCTGAGTATTCGGTGCGTCCCTAGTTATCCTACAAGTTGTTTTTTGGGCACAACCTCATTTCTCTTTCTACTTAGACCCACTACTAATATCAACGCAAACATACAGTCTTTTGAGGGCTTAGAAGGTACCAACGATTTTTTTATCTAACTAACAAACAGTTAAAATACAGAGACGATCAATCTAGGTACAATGTCCATGTTAATGCTCCCAAACCTTCCTGTGTCTCTGCGTCCTGCATGCGTTATGTAAGAGTGTAACCATGGAGTCACTTTGAGAAAAATGCATCAGGACACACTGGTAACCGTACAGATTCCCACCCTTATCCACTATAAAGACGTCAGCGGTGTTGCTAAGGGTTACTTTAGAAGTCATGGTCTGTTGTTCAGTGTCTAGTCTGGTCGATCCCTTAAAATATACCGTTTGGTCGGCGATGAGATCTGCAGTCATGGACAGAGACATGACCAGGATGGTGGCTGACCCGGCTCCCAGCAGCACTGCAGCTCCGTACACTCCGTTTCCCATATGAGTGTCCAACAGAACCCAGTAAGAGAAGATCATGATCAGCAGCAGTCCCACAAAGTAGCTCATCTACAATTACAGACGGACAGATGGATAAGACAGCAAAAAATAAATGATCGTTCAAAAAAAGAATCTAAAACATCTTTTAGGGGGTTATTTTTGGGATTTTTCCCACTTGTCGAGCTTCCCACTTGTCCCTACCACCTGCTGATCCCTCCACCAAGGGAGGACAGCTGTAGTGCCTGATTACTTGAGGCTGCTACTCTTATTTTTACCAGCAGGGGGCAGACACCCACTATCTTTGTCGGTGCCTCGGTCAGCCGGGATACAATGGCCCCGATCGCCCAAACCTGACCAGGATAAAGCGAGGCTAAGCACGAGGAAATAAACAAGTATATCAAATTAATAATCAGATTAATCGAATTGTCATCACTTGACCATGTGGCACTCAAACGTACCACTTATTACGCTGGTAAAAAACTGAATCCCACTACCTAACAAACAAACATTTTGCTTTAAAAAATAAATCGTTGGGGTATCCGTGATGCCTCGGTCTCGGAAGCCACGGCAAAGGGATGAGACATGATGAAAATAAAGTTAAAGAATTATTAAGGTAATAAATGCATTCTAAACGCATTATATAAAATCCTGATTAATCGTAATCTAATATTGTGATCCTGTGAAAGGACCAATGTTATATATTAACTTTAGCAAACAAACCGTCACTACGACAGGGCACTGCTTCATCAACTTAATGATCTTACTCTCAATGTGCACCTTAACTGCCTCAAAAGATGTTTCTTCATCAAGATTAAACACATAATTTGAATTTCCTCTTTCCTTCTGCTTCTACAGATTTGAGAGTCAGATGGCAGAGCTGCTACTTCGCTGGTCTAACATAACAACCTGCGCTTTTTCTGTAAACCAATGCAAATGCGGAACCAGCCGTGTTCATTCGTTTGCATGGGACGCTTTCTGAGCACTCACATTTTTCCCCACCAGCTTGCTGAAGGGCTTCATGATGAGGGAGGAAACGAAGCCGCTCACGTACATGACCAGGGGGATTGTGGCAATGTACTTCTGCAATGAAACAGACAAATATAGCCTCGGGTGAACAACGGGTAAGTGATGAAACCGATCGCAGATGCAGGTCATATCGATGATTTGCCACATGTCTTGATCATCTGAATCAGAATCATTTCTTTCACCAAGCTCATTCGCTGACAAATAAATAAATAAAATAAAGCACCCAGACAGACGTGCCTCTACGACACATTGGCCTGTAGATCCTCCACACTTGACAGCTGGTCCCATAAATGCTCGATTGGTGCTCAATCTGGCAACCGGGCAGACCAAGAAAGTGTTATAATCCGGCGACATTCCTGTTAAACCCTTGCTCCGTGTGGGCGAGCAGTTGGAAGCCCTGCCATGTGAGGCAACACACATGGCCGCAGTATGTCCTGCTCATATTGCTGAGTTGTTAGTGTCCCTCATATCACTACTAGGGGTGACCGTCATATGCGGTGGCTATCCAGATCAGCACACCAGTGGTTGACTGATATGGCTTTTTTAATGCCCAGTGCCTAAATTTAGGGGGCAGGGTGAGCGATGGCCAATATATAATGGAAGATATCACTTTTTTTGGAGTTGGAGTGGTGCAGATGGTAGCAGCATCTTTTTGTTTTCAATCCCAGTTCCAGTTAAGAGCAGCAAGTTGTAATACTGGAAATACATTTTATCTTCTCATAAATGTACACTATTTTGTACACTATTTCTGAATACTGAGTTTGACATAGACAACATTAACAAACACAAACACATTGGCTGTGTCCCAAATAGACACCTACACCCTCATTAGTACGGCACTATTTAGGGAAACTATTTAGTTGACTAAGCAGCACTCAGAACATAAATGTGACCAGCACAGAATCTAGTTCAGACGACAATCCTTTGTCTAAATTCCTGTGTGTGTGTGTGTGTGTGTGTGTGTGTGTGTGTGTGCGTCTTACCTTTGGCAGCAGTAGTGTGTTAGTGAGGTACATGGATATGTAGGTCTGAGAAAGGTTCACAATCAGTCTGGTGCACATGTAAAGAAGAGCAACCTGAAGAAGAGCACAGAGAATATCAGTCATCCAGGTCACTGTGTGGCAGCACCGAGTCAGAGTGAGTGAAGAGAGTTTTTGTTCAAATACTTTCCAACACCGATTTGTGAAGAGCTGCTAATAAATGTCCTGTGTTACAGATAATGGATATAATGCACTGGTGAGCAGAAGGTCTAAACTTTAGGATATCTCGTTTGTAGTCTTGGTGTCTGCAGGCTTTCACATTCTTTTCACAAACTAACTTTTTTTATAAAAAAAAAATATATATATATATAAAAAAAATATTGGCTGACCTAAGGTGTGAATTGTGGACAGGGGGTTGTGTGTTTTGCTCGACTCTGTCCAGCCTCAGCACTTAAGGGCTGCTGCTAAATATCTTACATTTCTGAGGTTTATCAAATTATTTAAGCGGTCAGGTAAACAGCATACTCTGATCTAGAGATCAGATTTTTTAAAAATCAGAGAAAGAGAGCTGGATTTTACTCCAGTAATTGGATTACTCATAGCATCAATACCAATTATCTGATTATTATCTGCATTTTCATTCTGCGCATGTGCACGAGCCTTCCACCACGGTTGCCAGGTCTGTGTATTTGGCTTGACTTTAGCGTTTTTCTCGCTGGACTGGCAACCCCGGAATGAAATGCACCCCAAATTAAAGGCAGTGAAACAGCTATCGAACACTTTGTGGAGACTCTGAAACGCAGTGTATAGACGACAAAAAATGAAGAATTTATTATTTAATATTAAGGTTTTTATTAAAGTTTGTCACATCATTCTGTGAGATTACTGGCTGGTTGCAAAGCAGGAATCCGATTACTGCCCGACTCATGTAAGCCCGGAGGTTTAACATCATCTGATTACCCAAGTGTATATAAACTGCTTGATCAAATTACTGACTAAATCTGATTTTCTGCAGGTTATTAAGTGCATGTAAAGCACTCACTGCAGAGGGGCTATTTATACTCTCCACATGCTTCAGCTCTCGGCAGCCTTTGCACGCTCTGCTGCTTCGTGACTGAACTGCTTCGGTTTCACAGTAGCAGCACTTACACGGTTCACTGAAAGCTTTCCTGTTTGAACAAGAGGTTATGCTTTTTCATTATTTAATTGTAGGGATGCACCGATATTGAATTTCTTGTGCCGATATTATAACCGATAATTAGTACATGCGTGTCCAATACAATATTAAAACCGATGATTTAACCTTTTTAAAAGAAGTTCACATTATAATCCATATATGAACTGCTGTTTAAATGTTTAAGTTTACATTTCACTTTCTAACCCTCCTTTAAAAACATAAGAATCGTTTTTTGGTATTGAATTGGTACAGCCAACAAGAACAATTAAGCGTGTAAGAAAGCTTATGACCGAGAAGCCCCAAGAAAGATCATAACTGCATACATACCTATAAATAGGAAAAAAAAACTGATGAAATATGAAATTCATAAATAAATATATAATAAATATCAGTTTAATATCGGCTAAAATTGTTATATCGGATCGATGATGATAACTGAAAAAAAACAACAACAAAAAAATCAATATATCGGCTGCTGGTATATCGTGCGTCACTATTTAATTGTATTATAATAAGTGTATAACCTTATAACTTTCTTATTGTTAAGATTTCACTTGTGCATTAAATTAGCTCAACCCTTTTCTTTCAATATGATCTGTTTCTTACTTTTTATTTGTAAGGCATCTTTATAAACACACATGAACTATAGATTTTATGACGTTTCACAAAATGGCCAGCATTTTTAACATCTTCCATATAACCCAGACCCAATCAGCTTTAACTCCTCAGTGTACGCAACAAAGGAACATCACCTTTAACCCCATCGAACCTGGAAAACAAGAGCGTCAGCACTAAAGGCACCATGTGACACTTAAATCCCCGAACCAGGCAAAAAGAGGACAATAAAATTCAGTACCAAACTGAAGCAGCTGTTCATATAATATGTAACAGAACTGCAATTTAAATCTGTTTCTGCATATCAAACAAATCTACAAAACAATAACTATCTATAAAACTTTAAATATTGCTGCTGTTTATAGTTTTATCCCCTGAGATTGACCCCCCAACAGCTTATATAGTCGGACGGAATGGAATAAAAAACAAAACCATCCAGTGAGCAGCAGCTCTGTTGGTAGAGTCCCCATGCTGATGGGAAAACCCAAACGAGAATGAACAGAAATGTTTGAGAAAGGTTACAGTACTTTCCAGTACTGTGCAAAAGTATTAGGTCACCATTAGACTAGTTGTGTTAGCATTGGTATAATGACCATTTATAGTTCTTTCCCAGTCTCTTTACTTCAGACTGGACTTGGTATCCCGATGGAGCTGCCAGATGCTGCTCTGTAAGTGGAGCTCACATTAAATTCTCACCCCTGTACCTCATTTCTTTCAGTTTTTTTAGTACTGCACACAAATTTCCTGTATTTTCTGGTTCTAATAAAGAGACTGGGCCATTATACTGCTGCTAAATCAACAAATCTAATGATGGCCCAAGACTTTTGCACCGTACTCCATCACTCTTCACAACGGTGAATCCTTGAGGCAGCTGGGCTACAACTATTTGGCAGCTGACTGATTTACTGAAGTTTGAGAAGTCAGTAAAGCTCCTGGTTCCTGATTAACTGCAAAACACACCTGCCCAGACTATGTGGCTAAACAAAACGTGTTTATAGCCATTTCTCAAATAAGTGTTACTCTGTGTCCCATACTGTCAGCGAATACACAACAGACACCCACAACCACACAGGCTTCAGTGGCTGTCTGTTAGCGCTGTCATTTCAAGGCCAAAATATTGAATTCCACCACAATCAACCATATAGACCTTTTGATAATCATCTCCCGAAGGCATTTCGAGATCCCGGATCGTTATGTACACACTGACAGCAGTAAAAAGCCGGCAGCTGATTGGTGGACTGGGTGTACCTGGTAGAAGGAGGGTTCGGTGAGCCAGTGCCTCCACAGCAGAACCCTAGTGGGCGAGGTTGAAGTGGTTTGAGTGAGCAGAGGCCGTCGTTCTCCTTCATCAGTTCCCTCCTGCTCCTCATCCCTCCCGCCCCCGGGCCTCGTCTCTCGCGTGCCCAGGTGGAACAAGAGAGAAAACAGAGCCCCGATGGCCAAGACGATCAGACTCAGGTTCTGAAACGCACAGAGTGACGCAATAAAGTACACCCGCTTCAGGAACAGGCTATTTGGATACTCTCAATAGAAATAATTCTCTAAATAGTTCAATATGAAATGACCATTTTCAAATCAATCAAGCTCAGAAACCTCATTTACATTTACAGCATTTAGCAGACGCCCTTACCCAGAGCGACTTACAATTGGTACAGTCTTACAATCTAAGCCATTGTGGGTTAAGGGTCTTGCTCAAGGACCCAACAGTGGCAGCTTGACAGAGGTGGGATTTGAACCCTGGACCTTCTGGTCCATAGTCCAGTACCTTACCCACTAGGCTACCTCATAAGAAACTACAGGAATCATCACACAGGGGCCTAAACATGTTATATTTGTTTTGTTGTCGCTTAAAAAAGCTGGTATTAAAGCATTTTACAAATTATATACGCTCATTCTCATTAGGTGACTCACTTTTATCTGACATACCATGTCATACAGTACAATCTGAATGCTACCAGATACTGATATTTCGATTTGTGCTGTGGTTTTAATAAGCTTATTAACATATTATAAAATAAATGCTCCAGTAAACACTGTTATCATTTAACCAGTGTTCAGAATGCATATGCTAGAACTTTGCTAGATTCTATTTATTTTTTATGCGGGTATCTTTGGGGAAAAATGTCTTTAATAATAAATAAAATGTACGCAGGTGTAAAGGACATGATGAAATGATAAAGTGCTACCTTTATAAAAGTGGGGACACAATGTAAAAATAAATGAATTAAAGCCTATAGAAATAATAATAATTGTAAAAAAAATAAAAATTAGTTTAAAAAAAGAAAAAGTCTGACTGTATACAAGTAATGCTCCAAGACAATTTTTTTAATAAAAAAAAACAAACAAACAAACAAACAAACAAAAAAAAACAATCTGAGCAGCTCTGAACAATGTAACCAAACAACACAAGTTTTCTTTAGTGTTTATTCTTTCAGCTTAATTATTGTCTTAATTTGAATTATTGTAATCTGTTAGCTTACGGTTTGTCTTTTTATCTGTTAAAATGCTCTAGATCAGCATTCTCCGGATCAAGCTTTAGCCCGGGGAGGCCAGGTACTCCCGAATCCAACCCGTTTAGTTCTAACCATGTAGATCCAGAACCACTGCTTTACATCCAAAAAGATAAGTAAAAATCTGTAATTATTTCCGTAAACTTCTTCCTCTTTAGGTTTGGTCAGCTCTCTCTAAATCTGAGGTTTCCTGGGTCATTTAACCAGAACAGAACCTCGAGGCTTCAGATTTAAAATGCAAACAAGCAACACGACTGTTTCATAGATCTACATTACGAAGAATATGCTAACATAAATAGATCATAAAACAGTGCTAATGTTTAATAATAATAATAATAAAGGTCAATGAATGGCATGAGGCTTCACACTTGGAAAGCAGAAGTAAAAGGTTAAACAGAACCAAAACAGGGAAGTAAAAATATAGTATTTTTAACAAAACCACATCACAATTTTCAGTATTTAGGCATTGAGTGCTACAGCTCTGCGTCTTCATCTAAAGCCTGAACTCAACAGTTCGGGGGTGGCTTTCCTAAAATGTTCGTAACTCCACGCATGTCATAACCTCTTACGTGTTTCCCAGAACCCTTTGTGACTAAAGCAGTACTTAAGCTCGTTCCTGAATCAGAGAGTGGTGCTACCCCAAAGACGATGGAGACCGCCTAAAAATACAAACGTACTGATGGGCTGGTTCCATGCCCAGCAATGGCACACTGAACTGTATTAAACACAAATTCATGAGAAATAAGATTTATTTTTGAAAATGTAAATGCATCGCACACACTACATCCAACACAAACAAAAATCTAATCTATTTTTTATTCTATAGTTAATATGTTCCAAATATTAAATTAACTTTGGTAATGCTGAGCCTAAATCTGTGTCATGTTTCATTTTATTGCAGAGTCTAAACCATTTAAGGATACGTGGTATAATAATGTGTACTGTATTATTATAATTATATATTTAGTAATATTATCATTTATTTCTATAATGGAACTCAAAGCAGCTCCATAAATATCTAAGCCCACATCCCTATCTGAGCAAGGCTAGGGCGACAGCGGCAAGGAAAAACTCCCTAAACGTTATAAGGACTTTGGGAGAACCAAGACTCAAAAAGGAACCAAACCTGTTGGGCGGCTTAGATGTTATATATAAGAAATAAACTCATTTACCTGATTAAGACGTTTATAGTAATAGTTTAAATACGCAGAAGTCAAATTTAAACATTGAAATAAAGAATACAATAAAGGAACATATAATAAGATATAGAATGTAATAAATAAAAAAAAATACAATGTTATAAAGATGTAATAAACTATAGAAAATAACAGTATACAACGCATTCTGAAAGCCTCCAGACCCTTTCACTTTTTCACAATTTATATTGTGCTAAAATACAAATAAACAATAGTAATCAAAACAGATGGTGTGTGTGTGTGTGTGTGTGTGTGTGTGTGTGTGTGTGTGTGTGCACTCACTCTGAAGATGGGAATGTCTAAGGGGCTGAGGTTATCTGCGACTGAAGGATCTTCTCCTGACTGGAAATGGAACAGCAGGTAGGCCACGCCATAAACAGTGATGTTAGCGATCACTGCAAAAGCGTTTCTGTTAGACAACAAACTCAGAGTCAGCACCAGAGCGACACGCACCAGAACACGACACCAAACTGTGGGGCGACAGCAGTTATGGTCCTGGCTCTGACCAGAAGGTGAAGAGCTGTGAGGCTGTCACTGCTGCCTCCTTAACCCCGAACTGCTTACACTGCAAGATCATATCAGTTGCTCTGGATAAACAATCCAATGTCAATATAACACATTCCTGCTGCAGATGTTTGTACACAGTCTGCGTCAACGGGTCACTGGCTGAAATGAACACTGACCGACGTTACCACAGTCACAGTCTTGTTATAGGACTTCAAGTCTAGGATCCGTTATAATTTCCGTTCCTTGATTAGTGATTATAATTGTGTTAGATTTACATTTACAGCATTTAGAAGACGCCCTTACCCTGCGCGACTTATACAGTATGTGGGTTAAGGACCCAACAGTGGCAGCTTGGCAGATGCGGGATTTGAACCCTGGACCTTCTGGTCCATAGTCCAGTACCTTAACCACTAGGCTATGACAGTCCCAGATGAAGCTCTTAATGTTAATCCTACCAGTCAGAAGGTTAGAGTTCTAGATCATCAGCAGCTTGGTTGGGTTAATAAGAGCTGGACTTAGATCCACGAATGAAGCTCCGACCAGCCGCGGATGGGGTTTAATGGAACCGACAAAGCTGCTGATGCTGTATAACTGTCCCGTTACATTTCTGACAGAATCCATTAAGAGCTCAGGACGTCTGATTTCCTGCACTGACTTCGTTTCTCTGCCTTTCCAGCTCCAAATCCTTTTCGTAAGGGTGAATCTGGGCTCAATGGAAGGATCTAGCTGCTCATGACCAGCTTCATCTTACCAATTTAAATCTAAGCAAATGTTTTCAAAGCCGACAGATGTTATAAACTAATTACAGCTTTAATTTCAGCAGTCTGTTAGCTGTATGATAACACTGCTAGCTTATGTGCGTATGTGGTGGAGTCCACTCCTAAAACTGTATAATTCATTATCATTTTTAAGATCTCGGCTGTTAAAGGAAACAGATGTTGATTGGACAGGACTACACAACTGGATGGAGGCTGGCAAGATTTAAAGAACTTGCTTCATGCACGAGTGTATAAAAGGGTGTCCTTATAAAGACGCAATAATAGATTGCTCATTTCTTTATTCTGATTTTAAACTTTAAAGGTCACGATAACAGTTACGGAGCCATGAGGGACTTACCTGTATGCTGTGAGCTCCACCTTGGCGGACTCGGACTTCACCAGCTCTGGGATGAGGGACAGGTGGGAGATTTGGGTGGCGGCCCAACCGAACTGGAAGATGACGATGAAGGGGATGAAGTAGACGAAACTCGCCCACTGGGGTGTGTTCTCACTACAGCCTATACACTGGTTAAATATGAACGAGAACGTGAGCAGGACGCTGATCGTCCCTGTGGGCGGAAGAAGGAGAGATAAATATAATTAGGCTCAAAACAATAAAATCACCCGGTCTGTAACGATGTTTAGGTCAGAGTTAGGTGTCAAACTGACTCCACATGAAAGAACAGGTCCAGGGTTTCAAAGCAGAACATTACCCAGAGCATCTAACGGCTCGCCTTCTTCTTACAGGTGCCATCCCTTAATCGGGTACACGGTGCTCAGGTGCCCGACCATCCACGCGATGGAAAAGAAAACAGGTCCCTGTGAGCTTTATCTCCATCATTCTCCAGCCTTTCAGTTCTATCCCACCAGATCTTTTCTTTAATATCCATGTTTTAGAGGCAGCCTGTTGCTTGTTTTATAAGCTCTCGGTGAGCTGTTCTGCCCGGCGACCGAGCTCTGATTGGTCAGCCTGATTTTAATGCAGAAATGAGAACTGGCTCCGATTAAACGTGTTACGCATGATGACATGTTTGTGGTCCGTCAGTTTCAGACTCGGTGTTCTTTTTCAAAACTTGACGCGGCATAAGGTAGTTTATGGGCTTAAAGAATAAACTTCATAATTTTCAAAAACATTCTGACTGCACGCTTTTTTTTATTAACAGCATTTACTTGTACTTTTACTTTCAATACTTACTTACATTCAGAATCAGAAAACTACTTGTAATACTTTTTACTCAAATAAGAGGTGACTTCAGCTTCATTTCCTGGTCTATTTATACTTTCAGGCACTTTATCCACCGCGGTTTGGCACAAGACTGAGTGAAAACCTGTTTTTTTAATTTCCATTTCCTTCGCCTTCTGTTGTTCTCTTTCCTCCTCAGAATAACTGAGCCATTTTACTTTCTTATAAAATGTTAAGGTTCGGGATAATATTCATAAAAATAATAGTAATATTGTTAATAACTAATAATAAATTATACCCGAGTATCAATTTAGAATCAAAGTATTGATGTGTAATTGGACAGACCCAAGTCAAATGATGGTGTTAACACTTCAAAAACAAGTTTCCGTTCTTGTATGAGACGGTGAAACTCTCGGTGCTTTCTGTTTCCACAAAATCAGCTGGACCCAATATCGGCTTTTGAATCTGTCATCACTTGATGAAGACATTTTGTTTGTCTTGTCCATTTTTTCTGCTACAAAGATACTGAACTGAAGTAAAAAAAAAAACAATATCGCATCCGAATATTCTGCATTTTTGCATCACGTTCGGTGTGTAACCGCCTTAAAGTGGACGATGACGAGTCGCATCATTTTTTATTACGCCATTTAATGCAGTTGCACTTTTTGAAGACCAGAGGGCAATATCTCACGCTCCCATACACATTTAAAACATCTAATTTCTCCTAAAAAAAGGGGACTAAGGATTCCTACAGAGACAAGAAAAGTACACATTATTTTGAATTGTTATTTTTAAATAACAAACATAGGAATGTTTTCACTCGGTTATTTAAGATGACTCTAGAACAGAGCATTTTGTTTACAATTTCAAGTTTCTGCTTCTAGTCATTTCCTTTAATTGCAACGGATTCAAATATTTGATTTTAAAACATATACAAGAAAATGTGCTTTGTTACGCATTTATTACACTTCAGTATAAAAAGGAATGTCTGTTATCAAATGTAAAATCAACAATCGTGAACCGACTCGTGAGCAGAGTGGATCGTTACACCCCTAATGTTTAGTGTAACCAAGAACGGACACAGTTATAAAGGTTAAGGCAACTGATACGAATTTCATTCAGATTTTAGTAATCACTGTGCTTTCTACAGATGTACTTGCTAGCCTGGCTTTGCACAGCTGAAATATATGCGCATATATAAAGAGTAAAACCATGACCACCTGATCTCCAACAACAATGTTGTGTCAAACTAACGTCCACATGAACGTCTGAGCCCAGGGTGTTACAGTAAAACATCACCCAAAGCACCATGAGTCCTCTTCTTTGGAGAGTGCATCCCGGTGCCTCGTTTCCCCCAAATGAAGGGTGCACACACCCCCAAATTCGTTGCTTTGGGCATCCTTGGGCAGCAACAACCTGTCAGCAGTTGGTGGCTTGTCCCTTCTCGGACCTGCTTACGACTGCCATTGAAGCAAAATGTGGCTCTACAGAATACTAAACCAGGGGGCCGATCACTTTTCCAACCATGTTTTAGTATATCAAATTAATTTTCAGAATCAGTTTCTGTTTTTCTTATTACTTTTGTAAAGCAAAACGTGTGCATAAAGTTGTAAAAAGAGTTTTTGAGAGTCCTGTTTTAGGCTGTAAGACAAAACAGGGACCATTTCAAAGGGGCACTGGTAGGGCACCCCACAAGCCTTGTTGTTTAGGAGAGGCTCCGACCCAGTTATTAAAGTGGCTTTTAAAGTAAAAATCTCTCTGACATCCAACACGTCTGTTTTAACCAGATAACCAACCCCGATAGCACAGGATCAGACTGTTATACACACTGAACACTGTACATGCAGGACACAAACAATATCGATTTACAAAACAGCCCCTAGACCTTAAAACCTGTCCAATCCGGTTTGGGACACGTCCTTACCGATTAGATGCCAGGTTTTCCTCTTGCCGTAGTTTCCACAGCCGGGGGTTCTGTCCGACTCGTACCCGATCAGAGGGGTACAGACTCCATCTGCTATCTGCCCTATCAGCAACAGCAACCCTGCGTACGAGTTCTGAAAGCCTAAAACCGAGTGATAATACACTAGGAGGTAAGTAAACCACATAGAGGCACATAAATCATTCAGGAAATGTCCGACTGCGTAACTGAGACGCTTAATAATCGGTAAAGAATCCGATTCAAACGATTCAGCCATGGCTGGAAAACAACTAACGGAGCTTATTTACTAGAACTAGAGCTTTCAATGACATCAGCTAAGTAGCTATTATTATATTATGTTTAACCTCGATCACATCGTCCTACTGCACTAAATAAAACGTTAAAACGAAACTAGTCTATCCCGGTGCTGAAGCCGAGTGCGGTGATTCCCATCTCCAGCATGCCCGGTTTCTTTTTGACTGAATGGTACTGTGGAATCAAAAACCCCTTACAATCCATTTAAATAGGGCGCCTACCCAGTACACAACATATGGTGTCCTGGCATCCTACATAGGCTGCTATGGTGCGATTTGGGACGCAGCCGAAAACATCAGCTGACTCGATCACGCTGTGTGTAGGAGGCGCTGTTATCTGTAAACCTTTAACAGCGATACTTTATCGCTTCAAACAGCCGCTCACAGTCGTTTTACGAAATAAAACCTCACCTAAAACACCGTTTGCTACAAACCCGCAATTAATTACACAACTTAGCATCACAACGCCGCTTCTGGTCGTCGTGGTATGCTCGCGTCCCAAATATCCCTCTTCCGGTCAACGTGGAGCACTGAGTAGGGATTAATGGCCATTGATAGTAGTGTGCCTACACATGGAGCGGGACGCCGTTTAGAACACATCTGCTGAATAACTAATTCGTGGGCGAGAGGCGCTAGCGGGATAACATACAGGGTTATTGGAGTTGTTATTAGTCAAATATGAGTTATTTTACGGTTTAATAAAAGAGCCACATTTAACTAATCTGAATATTTGACGTAATATATGTTAGATACGGAATAAGAATCAGTTGAGAAGACCACATGAGGACCTGTAAATCATGTTGCTCCTGTTGTTTATTTTCTTAAATAATAACTTGTGCTTATCCCTTATTGTCCTGCTCAGTGTCACAGGGGAATAAGTCCGTCAGAGGGTCACTTTTTTAGAGCTGGGAAATGATCCCCTGATAGGCCTTGGGTGCGATTTCCTCCAAGCATAGGACCAGGAAAAGCAGGACTTAAATGTGGAGCGAGCAGGGAGATAAGATCTTACCCATTAGATTCAGACTTATAGAAAAGGTTGCCTTTTGTCACATTATACCATGAAAATGACAATAAATAATGTCTAACTTTTTCCAACTGTATTTACACACCATAACACTTATAAGCAAATTGAAACAATCTCACAAACTTTACACAAAGCTGGCAAGGGTAGCAAGAAAGAAGCCTTTTGCTTTCAGGATGGTCAGGATTGAAGGGCAAATGGACGCTACCAGGTGCATCCAAATTATTGAGGAAAACATGTGACCCAGCACGAGAACGACCCTTAAACACGCTGCCAAACACAACAACAACCCCGGATTAGGTAGGTGAAATGTCCTTTCATGGCCAGAGACGTGTCAGAGAGTCAGAGACCAAAAGTACAAATCCGTGGATGGACTTGGAGAGCAGTGCATTGGCGGTCACCACGAAATTTGACTGAACTCTGAATAATGGCCAAATATTCCCCAATCTAGGTGCGCAAAGCTGGTAGGGACAGACCAAGACAGATTGATGGCTGGAATTAAAGCAAAATGTGGCTCTAAAAAAAATTCTAAACCAGGGGGCCGATCACTTTTCCAACCTTGTTTTAGTTTATTATTTTTTTAAATTAATTTTCAGAATCCGTTTCCGTTTTTCTCATTACTTTTGTGAGGCAAAATGTGAGCATAAAGTTGTAAAACGTCCTGTTTTAGGCTGTAAGGCAAAACAGGGACTATTTCAAAGGGGTATGAAGATTTTCTATAGGCACTGTATTTTCTAGACTTGTGTAAGACTTAAAAATATCCTACTCGAGTCGACAAGCCATTAGTTTCCCTGTGCGACACACCTATACAGCGAGCAGGAGGGTAAAACGCAACGTAATGGCGAGTCACGCATGACTATACCACACCATGGGAAGGAAGGTAAACTCATCCTGACTTAGTACTCAGAAAAACGTTAATGATTTAACACTCACAAGAGAGAACTTCGTCTCCAGTCTCGTGCAAAACCACTTTACACGAACGTCAGGGTGTCGGACTGTCAGGTGATGTACAGAACATAGTCATGTGGTCAAAATGACATCGACGTGCCACCAGGACTCGGCCCCAGACCGCTCAACATGTTGTAACCTCACTTTTTCCGAACAGGGTCACGGGTCAGTTCTAGAGCGGAGGCGGGATCATGCCCTATTGATACACCAGTCTTCTCATGACATGGCATGGGTAACTGAAGCAGAGCCAGGGGCTGATCTCCATGTCGAGCCTCCAATCAGTCAGACAGCCAGTTGTGCCACCTGACCAGGCTGGAAAGCATCACTGGGATCTGTACCCGGGTTTCTGTGGTGGTGGGCTAACGACTTGTGGCTGCAAAACCCAAGTTTCTGGAATTATTATTATTGTTCTGCTTTCATTTATTAATAATAAATTGATAGAATGGATGTTGTTTATATTCACATGACTTTGTGGTGATTCTTCCTCATTATCTTAGCTTGACTAAGTACTTCTACCACTCACAGATGGAATTTTGGATCATTTTCCTCAATTAATTAATAACCAAATATAGAGAAATTCTAAAGGGGTCACCAACTTTACTATTTACTACACCGCTGTAGGGTAGTCAATAATTTAACATCCTCATTCTGATGCTGTTCCTCTGTATGAACACTGAGCCTTCAAACCTCTGCTTTTCCTAGACAAAGAAACCACTCTGAGAGACCTGCGAGAAAGATGCGGTAGTGTTAAATGTTTTACTTTTTAATGAAAAGGCACAAACTATTTCCCAGCTATAGTGGACAAACTAAAATGGGGAAGAAAAAACAAAAAACCCAACACGACGTGGCCGTCCCTCCCCGAGAGACTCCGAGCATCACAGCGTTTGTGCCTCGGCCAGAGAAGAACCTGCTGCAGAAATGATCCGGCATTTACTTCTTTTTTATTTCTTTTGCTTTCTGATCAGTATCATGAGCGTGAATTCATCCTTTTTTCATCCTTGAAAGTGCAAATCAATAGATGAGACTCACCCCAGCCGGTCCCAGTACTGCTCAACACACCCTCATCGACCCGCCCTCGGGGGCCCAGGGCCACGTTAAAGGCCTTTATAATACTTTCCATGCAGTTATTCATCTGCAGTGCAGACATTATTCTGCTGAGGCTCACAGTGGATCCAGAGGATGTTCAGGAACGCACAGTCCCTTAGACGGCATCTATTCAATTGTTTAACTGGAGGTGCAAACCCAATGAGCCTGAAGAACCCTGGAACAAAGTGGCAAACTAGTGCACGGACAGCCAAGATACCCAAGGAGGTCGGGTCACTAAGTCTTGGTGCTTCCAAGCTTTCCTTGTATCATTTAGAGAGTTTTTCCTTTCCACTGTCACCCTAGACGTTCTCAGATTGGGATTGGCTTTATAGTTTACAAAAAAAGTCTAAAATTGTAATTAAAATAAAGCTGACCTGACTTGACAAACTAGTAATAATGAGCGTAAGAGCATTTCGTTAGCGAAAACCAAAAGCGACAAATTTTAGTGATTTGTTTCGGTGCGCCTCAGGAGGAGTAAAAGCTTTACACGTAGGGCACAAATGGTCTTGGTCCTCCCAAGCTTTCTTCCTCGTAACGTTTAAGGAGTTTTTCCTTGCCACTGTCACCCTAGGCTTGCTCAATATGGCTGATTGGGCTTAGATAAAAGAAGATAAATTGTAAAAGTGCTATAGAAATAAAGTTAGCATTGACTTCTGGGTTTTCAAATAAAAGTTGATGGTTTTGTACAAGAAAAGCAGTTAAAGAAGTGAGGACTGGAAAAATTGTCCTCACAAATCAAAACTGCCAGGTTTTAATATCATTGTAAGGACATTCGGTCCTCACAAGTATAGCAAAACCTAGAAGAAATCCACACCGCTAAATGGTGAACATACCAAATTCCACTTACTGCACACAGCCCTTGAGGTGCGCAGCATTCACGACACATGGCGTGCATTAGAACTGTATCAATTATGAGAGCATTAACTGGTTTGGAGGAATGAGCCGCTGCTTCAATCGTGATATTCAATGATAAAGCTGGTTATGGGAGAAAAGAAGGTCAGAAGCTCTAAACCAGGTCTTTAACTTCACACACAATACGCATGTCCTCGAAATATTTTATGGCCTCTATGGCATTCCATAACGTTGTACGTGCCCGTTGACCCAGCACACAATTCCAATTCAAGAACTTCAAAGACTCCAATTCATCTTTGGGTAAGTTTTTTTTTGTTGGTGCGAGGAAACTGGCACACCCAAAAGGATACTGGGCAGGAGGAGAACATACCAAATCACATACAGCTCATCTGTTTCAGCGGAAATTTGGTAGCCCACCACCGCAGAGGCCCGGGTCTGAGCCCTAACGAGGTAGCCCCCTCCTGCCCAACAGCTGACTGACTGGCATGCTGTTCTGGGTAGGAATTCACTTTTCCACCAATTCCACGGTAGGCTCCAGACTACCCAGGGCATGCAGCAGGCACAAAAGACCCTTAAGACCACGCCTTTCTTAGGCGTCTGAGTCGTGAAGGTAGTCGGTAAGGGTGTGTTCAAAAAGCAGTACTGAAACCCAGGACCTGGCTCTCCAGTCGTCTGCAGTACCTGAAACTGTGCTACATCCTCCATGTGGATGGGGGGAAATAAAAACAAACAAAACACAAACATGGTCTCGCGCTACGACGTGAATAAAAGCGTTGGACTCGGGGATAGCTGAGCCTCCAAAACAACTTCATTTAAATTACAAAAAATAATAGTGACAGGACAGACAGTTACAGAAGCCGAGCGGCGGGGTGAAGGAACGCGCCTCCTGACTCGGGTCAGCACGTCACAGTCAGCCCACTTCATCCCCATTCCTACTGATCCCATAGAGTGTGTGTGTGTGTGTGTGTGTGTGAATAAAGACTCTCTCTTAATCCTCTGATAAGGTGATCTAAAATACAGATAAACAGTCCGTCTGCGCTCGGCAGTCCGTCTGCACGCCCGCACGCTCCACCCCTGCAACGTCACGCTTCCTTATAAAGCACACGGGAAGTCCACGCCCTGTCCTGCACCGCCCACACGCATACACACGTTCGGTCGGAGCGCGCCGTGCTCCCGCTCCAGTCCCCGCCTCTTTTTCCCTTCAGCTCCTCCTCCGGCTGCTCACTTGTGCCTCTGCAGGCTTTTCCTCTTCCTCCTCTTGAAAAAGCAACAGCACCTGAAAGGAAACACGTGCAGTGAGATCGCAAACACACAACACGACACGACACACTCAAGTCCTTCTGCTGCGGCTCCCCTCAAGCTGTTCTTCCATCACTCTCGGTCCTCGCATCGCTACCGAGACCAGAGAGGTTTGCTAAGCATGTCACAAGATCAAACTATTCACACCGAGGACACGAGGTCCTACACCGACTCTGCACTGGACTACATGCTGCTGATATGCATTTCACATGACTTATACATTTCCACCATCGTCTTACACACTATAGATTTAAATTCTCTATTTTATCACACTTTCTGGCATTATATTATCTCTAATTTATTAATGCATTTATTTTAATGACAGTGGTACCTCGGTTCTCGATGTTTGCTCCGTGAATCAGTGCATGACTCACGATTCCGTACGCGGTGATTCAATGATTCAGAATCACAATGATTTAGTTTCACTTCTGCAGCACTGTATTTAGTGCAAATAAATCTCTACGGGTCCTAAAAAGCTTAGTTATAAAGAGTTAGTTATAACAAACGCGTTACTGGCTGTATATTACCGGGTCACTTCATTTATGACTCCATAGCCAAATGCCCACAACTATTAGGACGCCCCCTGTGATGAAACATAAACAGCAGCAACACAACCACCACAAACAAAGCGCTTCTGCCTCCGTAACCTGGCTCCAGTGGAAATGACCTGCAGCATTACTCTCAGCGATGATGTCACCGTCCGGTTGGGACCCTCTGTGCTTACTTTGTTTCGTCGGTGACCTCGATCTCAGCCGGTGCCGTTATGGGGGCGTTCGAATGGCCCGCCGTGGGATCGTCTGTATTCACCTCGCCGTTGGTCGAACTCATGACCTGAGGAAGCGGGAGGGGAGAAGATTATAGAAATCCTCCAGCCCTTAAACTCTCGATAAACTCTCCACATTTCATACTTCGTCACGTCAGTAACAAATACAGTCAAACCCTTATGCTCGTCTCAAACAGCTCAGACCCGAGCTCCTTGGGCAGCCTGGATGTTAAATGTAAGAATTAAAGAATATAAGTAAAGAAAATACCCTTTGTAAAATTAGAATAGAATAATATATAGGCTAAGATGAAGTAACAAAGGTGTATATAAAAAAATAGAATATCATTTTAAGTAATCCGATAGAGAGAGCTGGATTTAATTTCGGTCATCTGATTACTCATAGCATGCATGGGCGGGAAAAAATAGGGTTGCCAGGTCCACCTATTATTATAGATTTTTCTTCTTTTGGGCTTATTCACGTAGACCCCATGGCAACCCTGGAATTGAACGCAACGCCTGCTAAACAGCTATGGAACACTCTCAGAAATGCAGTGGATACTTATGAGAATTAAGAATGATTATGTAGTTCAATGAATCCCTGTTGAAGAGGGAGGTGCAGGTAGAGGCAAAATCCCATTCGGATACTGCATCTATATCCCACACACCGGTGCACACTCAGTGCAGAATGCGATTTCTCAGGTTTCATTTCCAGCCCGCTGTTCATTGTGGCGGGTAAATGGTTTGAAGCGAGGAGAGGGACCAAAACACCTCACATGTTACACAAAATTTCCGACAACAGCAGTCCAGACAGCGGGGTTTGACTGTATCTCGTTGCACCATCACTGATCAGAAGAGTTTCTGCATTATTTACAGTACGCCTGATCCATGCAGCATGCAGCGCGGAAAGAGAAAAGAGTGAGCGCAGCGGAAAAAACCCGCACAAGAAAATGAGGAAGCAAAACAAGGAAGAGCGTGTGTGTGAATGTGCGAGATTAAAGAAGAGCGTGTTTGCCGTTTCGAACCTATTAATGTGTGTATAAGTGATAAGGAGGCCGTTTTCAAACTGGATTTCTTTTGGCTAGTTAATAGCGCCCCCTGCTGGACAACCTCATCTTGCCGAGCTTGACTCGGTGTGAAAGGTTTTATCATTTGAAAGGTCTGATTTCTTTTTACCACACAAACAAATACTTATGGGGCTTTAAGGAGCTCAAGATTGATGTTGCTAGACGTCCATAATTCAGATGATTGCATGATCTAGCCCTCACCTCTAGGGATTAAATTAACCCTACAGTCATACTTCATACGCGAATCAACACTTTCCTGGACCTGCCCTTTAAGCTCGACTACGTGTTTTCTGCCCCCTAGTGGATTTCCTGCGCTATTTAATAAGGTAGCAGCTTGCAGTGGATCACTTACTAATAATTGGTTTTACTTTCCAGTTTGTTTTCCCTTAAAAACAGAGTTGCAGTTCATTAACATGTTGATTACTGATGTTCATTGACCTTCCTTTAACCTGCCAAAAACACACCTGTAGGGGGACTGCCTGCTCTAATTTTGGATTATCTGCTCTAAAATCGCCCTTAGGCGAGAATGAACAGGGCGGCACCCTCTAGGGGTTCTCACCCCTGCCCCGACCCTGACATGACCCAGGACGCCCGTCAGACAGAAGGAGACAGACGGAGACAGCAAGAGATGCGGAGAGAAGCGAAGCCGAAAAGGCACACCCCCGTCCCCCTCAGTACCTGCACGGAGCCCCCCAGCCTATCCGCGGTGAGGTGCGAGCCCAGGAGCTCCCTGTTGGTCACAGGAGTCGGCTGGGATTCACTTCCTCTGGGTTCGGGAGACTGGGTGCATGGAGGGGTTGGGGTTAGGACGTTAAAGGAGGCAAAGGTGTGAAGAACAGAAAAGAAAAGGAAAAAAGAACAGAAGGTTTAACAGAGGAACATTTCCATGCAGAAGCAGCTGCTCTAGGAGCAAGAGCAAGGGCGAGAGACACAGCAGGGCATGCAGACGCGTGCGGAACACCCCAAGGGACCGACTCGGAGGTTTCGGTACCAGCACTGATCGGACCTAACGGCTCTGGAGGGAAAGCTCTGATCACTCGGATAGATTTTAATAGAAGAGTTTCTAAGGGTGACTTTCTAATGTACGCTTACTCATTAAACTCATCACTCTGGCCAGCCTTAAAGCCTCTGCCTGTCATTTTTATTGGAATCCGTTGGGTTTCTCTAAATTCTAATACAATGCTGTCTGTATTAAGTCTATTTTCTGAAACGATCCCAGTGAGACCTCGAGCTGAAGATCAGAGGTACTGAAGAGATTCTCATTCAGTGTGTGTGTGTGTGTGTACCTGGTTTTTGGTCTGCTGCTGTGCTTTATCTCTGCCGCTGGACTGGAGCGGGGTGTCACTGGGAATGGGTCCTATTGGAGTTGGCTGAACAAACCACAGAAAAGAAACCATTAAGAACAGAACCAGACTGCAGGTTAATTATCCTACTGGTACGCTGAGCCAGCGGCGTGTAGTGCCAGGCAGAACAATTACATTCTTCCACTAGAGGGCAGTAAGATATCAGCTTTGTGTTCAACTAAACAGGCCCAGGAGTCACACTGGGTGAGCCAGTTGAGACTAGATTTATTATATTTCAATAAATAAACTTTGCGACATTTTTGTTTGGTGGTGTGCCTTGTGATTTTCTAATGTGAAATACGTGCCGTGGCTCAAACAGATTCAGAAGATGAGTGCAGGACGCTCTAGTTTGTTTTAGATAAATAATCAGACGCTTCCATCCAGTCCCTGTGAGCTTTATCTCCATCATTCTCCAGCCTTTCAGTTCTATTCCACCAGATCTTTTCTTTCACATCCATGTTTTAGAGGCAGCCTGTTGCTCGTCCTATAAGCTCTTATGAGCTGTTCTGCCCGGCGACCGAGCTCTGATTGAGTCTTGGTCCTCCTAAAGTTTCTTAGTTCTAACGTTAAGGGAGTTTTTCCTTGCCACTTGCCGCCCCAGACTTGCTCAATTAGGATATTTGGGAAGTTGCTTTGACAAAGCCTTATATAAATCAATTTGACATGATCTCATTTCTACCCCAAAAGCAGAACAAACACCCTGTGTTCTAATCTAAAATAATACTACTACTAATAATAATGCTCTCATGTCACTTAACACATGACATTCCTTCATCACATAGTTTAATCACATGCCCGGACCCGGGTGACTTCCTTTCCGGACTTACCAGAGTTTTCCCGACCCAGTCATACTCGTAGTCGAAGATGTAGCCGTTCCTGTCGAAGAGGTCTGTGAAGAGTTTGCGCAAGTAGTCATAATCCGGCTTCTCGAAGAAGTCCAGCCTCCTCACGTAGCGCAGGTAGGTGGCCATCTCTTCTGCGAGAAACAGCCCGAATTAACTTCACTCGCGTCAAACGTACACTGCCATTCTCCTACACTCAGCGCTCCGTATTAACAGGGGGTCGGTCCTAGGACTCTGCCAGTTTAGCAGACGCCCTCGTCCAGAGCAACAACTGATACAGCCTTACAATTTGAGCCCCAGTCCTTCTGTAAGGAGGCAGTGTCCCATTTAGAACTGCATTAAGGCAGAAGGGAGCCGTCTAAGGTCCACTGGTTCGAATTAAAGGCAGCATTGCACTGTAGTTCATAAACTGAATGCCATGATTACCTTAGAGCTTCTTAGAAGCGAACACGTAGTAAAAAAAGAACAGTTTTTCTTCGTTATGCCCCTCAGGGTTGATTTAAAATCTCAGTACAAAGACAAACCTGGGAAGTTCTCGCAGAGCACTTCGATCGGAGTCGCTCGTTTGGTGTCTCCTATTTTCTGGTAACGTTCCTTCAGAGTGTCGGCCTGGACGATTAAAACAGAGACACAGAGACAAACGAGTTCATTCATGCCTCAGAAACAAACAAACAAACAAAAAAATCATAGCAAGTGAAATACTTAGATCAAGGCAATAAATCTGACTTTTTTCTCTGATAATAATTTGTCGTCGGTGGGACCAGGCATTGTCTGTCTAACTGCATTATTATTACACATTCCTGATCATCTGCAATTCCATCTCTGAACACTAGATGGCATATCCAGTTTGTGAGAATCCTAATTACTTTTAATTGCAGAGGACTAAAGTTTCTTGTTTAAATTTATATACAAGAAAAGCACGCATTCTGAATTGTTATCTATCAGAAATGAGTATTAGCAAATTAGAAGTGTTAGACGGACCGAATAAAAATACATCCTGAATAGAAAATGTAAAGAGGTACCGCAGTGATGGAATAGGGCATTTTGTTTACAATTTTCTAGCAATTTCTTTTAATGGCAAGGGACTAAAGCTGTATTGGTAAACTTATAAAAGAAAATGTGCATTGTTTTCATCGTACAGAAATAATAAAGGAATGTCTTTTGTGAAATTTAAATAACTGTGAGACCATCGAATCGTGAACTCGGTATCACAGGTCAGACCGTGAGCAGAGGGTATCGTTACGCCCCTACTGAAAGGTTATTTTGCTGATTTTTAGAAGAATGACCTTGATCAGCCTCACTTTGCTTCTGAGACCTTTTGAGTTAAGCATTAGCAGTATTTCAGTATTACCATTAAGAACCCGTCCTCAGATTGGCTGATTAATCCCGCCTAATATACGCATTTCCATCTCATTTTTGATCCATTTTTTTCTAGTGTTTGCAAACTGATTTTTGCAGCGTATCGCACGATGGGAAGAGACGTTTGTTTCTCCTTTAATCAGGTCAGCGATCAGACCCGCCGCAGACTGTTGTGCTTTGTTTGCGTTGCCAGATAAAGAGGAATCAGTGTGACATACAGGTACTGAGATAAGACCTTAAAACCGGTCTGCAGAGAACACGCCATGGACTTAATACATAAAGGACACACAGCTTTCATACTTAAGCATCAACCTGCTCCTCGATCCTATTAGAGCAGCCTTAAATGAAGCCGGTGTTTCAGAGATGCATTCATATCATCCTAACACTACCAAAAGCTGTCCTTACGAGAGCTTCTGCGGCTTTTGTTCTTCGTACGGCCTGATCTGGGCACCATATCAAACAATCTCTTGTTCGGCTTCACGTGAGAGATAAAGTAGACTGTACATAGTTAGTCTCAGTTTCCACTCGCCTGTATCGGGCCAGGGTTGCGGTGGCGACCTGCCAAAAGGTCAACCTAACCAGGTCAGGAATCCCGAAACTCTAGGGTTGGGTATCGTTTGCATTTTATCAATCCCGATTCCTCTTATAGGTTAAGCTTAACTTAACCTAGCTACTTTCCCTTTGGATCACAGATTTAGGACATTAAACCACGTTCGGCTTTGTTCACAGCCATCGCCGAGACCCTCTGCAGCATCTGGGCTAACCGAGAGCGGTCGGTCGAACCCGGTACACGCCTGAAGCTCGGTATCATGCTGGTACTTAGATGTTCTGCCATGTTAGAGGTGCGGCCTCCTCTAGAACAGATCGAGTTTCCACATATTACATTTAGCCTTTTGTTTCCTCTCAAAGTGGAGCCAAACTTTTGGGCACTAAAGCTCTTACTGAGCAGATCAAAACAAAGCTACATGATGCAGCGGTCCTGGCAGACAGGTGCCTCCTTAATACAGACATAAAACACATTAGTGGTGGAACTTTTTAATGGGTATCCCATTCTTGAAATTTTGGTACAGGTTCCGAATCGGGGTGTGCCGCCGTACCTTCAGGCCCTGCCAGGGCAGACTGCCTCGCAGGAAATACATGAACATGTGCCCAAGCGCCTCCAGATCGTCCCGCCTACTCTGCTCTGCGAGACACAAAAGATCAAAAGTCAAACCTCAGGCTCGGGTTCTCAAATCCACACACACACAGTTAGACCCCGGCTACGTCCAAGTGGCCAGAATCCGATTTGCTGCCCAGATGTGTAAATCACAACAGCACAGATCCTCAGTGTCTATCACACCGAGTGGTCGTGAGGTTGGAAACTTGCTCATTTTTGGTCTGTACCTTTGCCCAGGTGCGTGTTGATGCTCATGTACCGCGCCGTGCCCGTCAGG